>JACXGM010009853.1:16358-27138 GCA_016801145.1 Umbra pygmaea | reverse complement strand
CAAAAGCGCCTATACTTCCTGAGGAGACTCAAGAAGTTTGGCATGTCTGTCAGGATTTTAACAAACTTCTACAGGTGCACCATTGAGAGCATCCTCTCAGGCTGCATTACAGCCTGGTACGGCAGCTGCTCCGCTGCTGATCGTAAGGCCCTTCAGAGGGTGGTGAAGTCAGCGGAGCGCATCATTGGCTGCTGCCTCCACTCCGTGCAAGGCATCTACCATAAGCGATGCCTTAGGAAAACAAAGAACATCGTCAAAGACCACAGCCACCCAGGCCATTATCTCTTCTCACTACTGCCGTCTGGTAGACGTTACCGGAGCATCAGGGCACGGACCACCAGACATAAAAACAGTTTCTTCCCACAGGCCATTCGGCTGCTCAACATGGAACACAGACACTGATCGCAAATCGTCTGTTGAGCACTAACACTCTCTGGTCACTTTATGCTCTCTACATCTGATGTAGCAGAATTCAAATGCACCTTTAAAAGCAATTTTTCATGCCAATTCTATAAATATTTACTACTTCTACTGTTGTACATTTCCCAGACCACTGCTCAGTACATAGCGTTTTATTATATTATTATTATTACTATTGTCATTATTATTTTAAAATTCTTATATTGTTGTATTTCTTGTTTTTAAGCCCACTGCATAGAATCGCCGCGCCATGTCAAAAGAATTTCTCTGCATAGAATGATGTATGTTATTCAATGCATATGATAAATAAAACAACTTTGACTTTGACTTTGGAGACAAGTACGCTAACGAGCCAGCTACCAGTATGTTGACATACTATACGGCTACAGGCAGCTACCACTTAATAGCTATCTATTGCTTTGTCACAAAAAACAACTTTATTGCAAAACAAATTAGATAACTTAAATCATGTGGCTGGTTAAGCATGTCTACATTGGCGACAATGATTTTGTGTTGAGTGAATGTTAAAAATAAATATTATTTGATGGATAATCTTATTGGGAAACTTGGTGTTAAGACAGGTTTGGCATAATGATATTTCAGGATTGGAACGCAGTTTTAGCCAATTAAATTGCAGCTATCTCAGAACCTGTTTTATAATAAGGAACAAACTGAAGCTCAATTAAATATCCATATTCATTATACATAAACAAAACCATACACACAATGCAAGCTTCTGTGTAGTGCTTAATGGCAATCTTCAGGATTACTTCCTTTTTAGATGCTGACATTTTAGCGGTAGGACAGAGTTTCAGTACCTGTCAATTTACTGTGTTGTTTCTCTCCATTCAGCAGTACCAGGTAATTGCTGCTTCTCAGAAAGCGTTCTCTGTGGTGTGGGTCTGGTTAAACATTTTGGTGCATGCACAAAACAGTCAGGAACAACTTCACTCAGATCCGCTTTTACAAGCGAATAATGTTCAGGTTTTCAATTGGTTTGGCAATGAAGTTGCCATTTCAGTACACAAATCTCTCACCATTCCAGTAGTTGCAGATGGACACTTTCTGTCCTAGAGAAGAGTAACAGATGTGAAAAACCTTGGACTTTAAATAATGTGGAAAAATGTTTTTCAGAGCGTCTGTATCTGTGGGAGAAGCACAACAAAAAAGAAAGTCAAACATGTTTTACGTTCATGGCAAGCAAAGCTGGTGAGAGATTGAGAGAAAAACTTCACCTTTGTTTAAGAACATTTGTGAGGTCATAGTATGAACAACTTTTGTGAAGTAATTTTCTCTGGAAATAACAAAAGACAAAAGACAAAAGATACCTGTCTTGCGTGATCAATACTGCTTTTGACTACTAAAAAACTGACCCTTACTGACCTCCGTACTGTCCAGCCTGTGGTGATGAGAGAGAGATGAAGGATGAAACATTATGACCAGTAAGTGTGGAGAGGAGTCCTCTGCATACAAGACCACCTAGGAGAAGCAGGGCCAATATCAAGCTATATAAAACAAGCATGCCTTTTTTTCACTCCAACCTCTCTCTTACAACATTTTCTTCCCCTCCTCATGTTAGTAGGTTAACTGATGTGTAATGTCAGCCTCGATAATCAGCTTTAATCAAGGACACAGATGTTTATTCTACCACAGAAGCAATTTGAAATCACTTTTACTAATTCATCCCATGAACATAATTTGCACTTGTCTAGGAGAGTCTTAGTTCCTGCTAATACATTTTCATGGACACTCTCCCGATCGCCAATTACTGATTACATGGGACCTTTTTAAGATAGGAAAAGAGAATAAGACCTTGTGAGAAACAGATGAGATGAACGCCATTTATTGCCTCCTGCATGATTGGATATAAGGCCTTCTTGAAGCCCTGCACCTGATGCCACAGTGGCGTCAAGCTGGCCAATTCATCATAAAGGTCTATCACTGACACGTTGGTTCCTGGGTGAGCCTGTCAAAACAATATATAGCCTACATCTATTACATGTTAGAACAACAACAACAAACATTCCAGAACCATATTATCCCATCATATTATAACAGGTCTCTATCACAGTCTTTGGATTACAATCAATCAAATTTATTTTATAAAACTCTTTTTACATCAGCAGTTGTTACAAAGCGCTTTTACAGACACCCAGCCTAAAACCCCAAAAGAGCGAGCAACAATTCAAATTTTAGGTGCAGTGGCTAGGTAAAAACTCCCCAGTATTTCCCAGAAAGAAACCTAGAGAAGATCCAGACTCAGTGGGGTGGTCATTCATCTTCTGGCTGTGCCAACAGGCAAGCTATTGTGATTAAGTTTTTCCTTCTCTGAAGACTGTTTGAGTATGACTACAGACTTTTAAACACAGAACATTTGGTACAAATATGTGTCCGCTGGTATAAAAGGTTTCAAGAACATGTCTTCATGTTAACTGCCAATTATAACAACAGCTAATGCTGTATATATAAGCACTTCCCAAAATACAAGCCCTATTGCAGCGGTGGGCAAACTGCAGAAATGTTTTTTTGTCATTTTCAATTCCTTTTTTTACTCCGTAATGTTTTAGTTAACCAAAATGTAGTCAGTGAAAAGTACCAACATTTGAAAGGCGATCTCCGGTTCTCATTAACCCACATGGACGAACCACCACTCATTATTTGCAGCGGAACACCTTGAGAGAGTCAAAGTAACATAGCTAACAAATGCCAGGTATCGTAGGAAAGAGGGAATTCTGCTGCAAATAATGAGTGGTGGTTCGTCCATGTGGGTTAATGAAAACCGGAGATAACGCAACTCACATTTTTGGAACTTTCCAATGACTTTATTTTGGATAACTAATAACATTACAGAGGTAAATCAGGAATTGAAAATGATAAAATAACATTTCTGCAAGGAGGTAAGACATCACCCTGCACTACAACAGGTTATTTTTGGGGTGGGGGATGGCTGTTTTTTAAAAGAATAGGGAAATAGTATATATACAGTATCTCACAAAAGTGAGTACACCCCTTACATATTTGTAAATATTTGATAATAACCTTTCCAGTGACAATACTGAAGAAATGATACTTTGTTACAATGTAAAGTAGTGAGTGTACAGCTTAACAGTGTAAATTTGCTGTCCCCTCAAAATAACTTAACACACAGCCATTTTGGAATCAAGTGAAATAATGTACACATTTTTATACAACTGTACACTCACTACTATACATATGGATTTTACCGTGATGTTCATCATGGTTTACATGTATTTTACAATAATTAACAAAAAATTAAACATAGATTTTTGTATTTTTGGCTCTATATGACATCATGCATGAAAGTTTGGGTTTGACATATTCTTGTAGCCAAGAGTCTTCTGAATCTAAAAACTATAAGGGACAAAGTATGACCCTTTCAGAAGCCAAAATATCAACTTTAGTGCCAGACTTCAACCCCCTTTTACACGTTGAAGAGTTCATTATATTAGATTTTTTTACTCAAATGAATTTCTTGATTCGCAATTCTGCGAGTATTTAAATCTTGAAACAAACAGTAGCAGCTAATTAAATTCTGAGAAGTCAAACAAGGAAATGGTGTTAGAAAACGACGAAACATTTATTTTGTGTAGGATACACACGTAACTGTGTAGCTTGCGTGGGTAAGTTAATTAAATGACATTTCTCTTTTATCCACGCATTGCTGCCCTTCACTCTGGTTCAAAAACTCACTGGCCCTCAATCAAAAAGGTTTGCCCGCCCCTTCCGTATTGCGTCCACATTCAGTGCCGTGTGCATGTTGATGTGTTGTACGACTGTAAACTTGATAACTTCCTACATTTCATTGTGTACCAGTAAAATGTACAGTAGGCTACGTTTTGTAAATTTCTGATGGATTTTAGCTAGAATTCCAAATTGTTTCACTATTGCATTTAACATAGATGCAATAATTGATATTGGATACTATTGCTACTCGGCTATAGTAAGCTACATTCATTTTCCACATCTCAATGATCTAATCACTCTCAACTTGCTACTAGTTAAATCTGTACACAATTAGTCTTTGGCGTGTGTCGATGAAGCATTGAGGTCAGTTTGAAAGTACCTACCTTTTGTATGAAACTTGCCATTTGAAGGAATTGTTTAGGTCCGTCAAAAAGACCGTGAACAATTATGACCGGTTTGTACCCATGTGCGTCGCACAGGCATATCATCAGCAGAACTATATTGATGTTCAACGCTCTCATTTTCAAATAATAAAATTGAATTACGTTTATTCCATCAGTTGGAGCGTGCTGGAGTTCCAGGGTTGCATAACTTCAAAATGAACTGCACATTTCAATTCCAGTTTACTAAATTCAATACTTTCATTACTGTTCTGTGTTTCACGAAAGAACCACTCCTCCTTCCTCATAATTGTCAGGAAGGTACCACCACATACTGTAGAGGTAGCATCACTTGACTGTCGGCTGATAGGACTATCTATTCTCATTCAGTTATTAATGTGTTACTTCATTACCCCATGGTCAATCACCGCGATAAAGATATTTGCACAATCCCACATTCAATCATTCGCATGCATGCACCGAAACCACGACAAAACCTACACAGCTCTGTCGACTCCGATGCTGAATGTCGGACAAGGTATACAGCTGTGTCCGTGTACCAGCTGCCGCCTGTCGGTAAACGGTGTAGTTGGAACTTTCCACGTATAGAGTGAAAATCAGGTTTTAAGGTTGTTGAAAAACTTCATTATTTTCAACAAAGATGTTGAGCGGTAATGAAAGAAGATATTTAACCTGCATAACAGGTTATTTGCCCGCCTCAGGTTGTAAAAGGCAATATTTTATTTATAACCATGTTACCACTATTTATGTAGATTTCTCTATAATATTTAAAAATGATTTGAACCACATTGTTTCTTTTCTAAATAGGCTTCTTAGCGTGTAATCCATTTTATTCTCTCAATATAAGGTGCCACTAACATCTTTCTCTATGTTTTGTCACTTGTATGGACTCTTAAAACTGTTATACAGATATTATTAATGCCATAATGAGAATAGCTATATTAGCAGTTGGCAGGTACCAGTCATTGTAACTAATAATAGCATTTATTATTTGTTAATTTAGTACGCTTAACAGTAAAATACAAGTGATAAAGATTATTTTCATAAAAAAATGACTGAATAACAGGGTTGAACTTTGTGTAACATAGTTGCATCTTGGGTAACAGGGTTGCAATATGTGTGTCATCCCTGTAAACAAAGGACAAGAGGTCATTTGAAAACATGATTTTAATTCAAAAGTTTGTGACCCTTTGCTTTTTCAGAATTGCTTTGCAGTATCTGGTGTGACTCCCTTGTGCACCAATAACTGTAACTAAATGTTTCCAGTTACTGTTCAGTCCTGCACATTAGAGGAATTTTAGCCCATTTCTCAGTACAGAAAATCTTTAACTCTGTGATGTTGGTGACTTTCCTCACATGCACTGCTTGCTTCAGGTCCTTTTGATTAGGTTAAGGTCAGGACTTTGACTTTGCTATTTTAAAACATTTAATTTAACCATTATTTTGGTAGAATGGCTTGTGTGCTTAGGGTTGTTGTCTTGCTGCATGACGCACTTGTGTGGCATAGTGGGCTAAGTCGCTGCATTACACAACAGTCGGGTTAGAGCATCACTTTGGGTTCTCTGACTTTTCCCGGGTCTCCAGCATGAGGGAGCGCAAATTGGCAAAGAGCAGCCCGGGATTTAGGTTAGATAAATCAGATTATCCATCCTGCCACGTTGCTTTCCAACAACACCTTGTGTCCAGATCAGGCGCCTGTGTGTTCAATTGCGGAAGTATAGTTGGTGAACGTAATCATCCTGTGCATGATCTGACTAAAGGCTTCCATGCTGGATTCATAGTGCGAAAAGAATCGGCAGCTCGACAAAATGTGGTTGGATGAACCATGTGCGCGCCAAGTTGCGGAGCTGCTGACAAGGAAGAGTTAAAGAGGGATTGGAAAGGGAAGAAAATCAGGTAAAATCACATAAAAAAAGGTTTTGTAACCTTTTCCCGCATGATGAGCATCAACAAATATTTTTCGGAGATCCTCAGAAATCTCCTTTGTTCATGCCATGGTACACTTCCACAAACATGTGTCGTGAAGATTAGACTTTAATAGATCCCTGTTCTTTAAATAAAACAGGGTGTCCACTCACACCTGTTTGTCATCCGATTGATTGAGAACACCTCACTCGAAATTCACCTTCAAATGAACTGATTTTCCTAGAGGTTCACATACTTTTTCCACCCACAGATATGTAATGGATCATTGTTGTCAATAAATAAATGACCAAAGACTATAATATTTTAGTCTCATTTGTTTAATTGGGTTCTCTTTATCTACTGTCAAGCTAGCACCACTGTACTTTAGCAGAACCATTACTTTTAACTGAGGGGCAATTTTGCTCTTTCCACTTGCTATTATTACCCAATGTAGCCTACCATCTGAGCATGATTCACACTAAAATTGCTCTTTTTATTTTTTACTAAAATTAGTAATGAAGCCTAATACAGTCAATGAATAATAGCTGTTCTTTTCAATATTTAAATTTTGTTAAAGCTATTCATATAAATGTTATATATTTATATGGATACAGGTGTTCCCATTGTAAAACTGTGATTAGCAATCCTGTTACTACTATGCAACAAGGCTGCAAGTACAGTAACAGGGTTGCAGATTTAGCATAAAGGAAGCTATTACTCAGGAGGGGTTATCTAGCTTGGGATCACATGTTGGATCCTTTCTATTGATAAGCATATATTTTCGATAAACTAAAGTAAAACTATATTTATATGTATTTTCGAGCAGGTGCCCTTGGTGATTTCCTTAAAGGGATACGTCACCGATTAGCATTAAGCTTTGTATCAGTAAAAACCATGTAGTATTTTCGAAGGACCATGCTTCCCTCTGCGTTTTTTCCAGACACACTGAGATATTTCTCATCTCAGGGGGACATGAGGGAGGGAAGCACTGTCATTCAAAAATACTACCGGGTTTTTACTGATACAAAGCTTAATGCTAATCGGTGAAGTATCCCTTTAACAAGCTTTGCATGCTGATTAGCTCATTCCCAGATGATGGATCACCACTGATTCTTCAGGGTGACTTCAACGTTCCTGCATCTAAGTTTGACTAATTTCTCACCACTGCTCTCCTCCCGCTCCCTCTCCTCTCCTCTTTTGACCTCACCCCTGCCCAGATGACCCTTACTCATAAAGCAGTCAATGCTCTGAAGCAGATTTTTACTAGATGCTGCCTGTCGACTAATCTCATCACCACGTTGTCTGACTACTTTTTTGTCTCCTTTTCTCTTTCTCTCTCCTCCACCCCTAAAATTCTGTCCCTACCCAGGTCTTACACTGCCATGACACTCATTCTCTCTCACCAACTGCTCTCTCCTCTTTCATCCTGTCATCTCTCCCATCTCCTAATACCTTCTCCCTGTCTACTGAATCTGCCGCATCTACTCAGTAGCGAAGTGGCAATCTGGAAAGTCTGGGCCGGTAGTGTTGAGGCCGTGAGGGCTGATCTGATAATAGTTATACATTGCAAGTTCTTAGCAACACCATCACCTGGTGTGCGGCAGCTGCCCACTGGTCAAACTGTGCAGTCTCTGCTCAACCTGTATTGCAGGCCGCAGCACCCTCTTATTTCAATACAAACGCAGGCAAATAAGAAAGCAAGTGCAGGTCACAACCATGTCTAAGATTTTTAGAAATATAGGGGGATCAGTGAGCGGCCCCTCCCCAAATGACATAGCCCTGGTTGGCCTATGACGTAAAGTCATCGAACACTTCTTTTTTTCCTCGTCAGGTTTTATTTTTTATTTTTCAATATATAATTTAAAAAATATAACATACTGATACATACACTCATCAACAACCAACATAAAACACACCTTGACGAAACACAAACACAAGACTCACTCAAAAATCAAACACCAACAAATAAATCTGATTACACATTTGCTCAAACCTTTCAATTCAACACATTTTCTAACACTTTTTTAACATTCCCCGAAATTACCTGGAATTGTCTGACCTTATTCCTCTCTACTGATAGTATTTCTCCTATATTTAAATTGTACAACATGAGGTTTTTCCACTCTCTCAAAGTTGGTATAACATTAGAGTTCCAATATTTAAGTACAAGTTTTTTTACAATAATAGAGAAGATGATTATCCATACCACTGGGTATCTCACCCTCTATCATATGCCATATCTTGAAAAATGCAGATTGGTGAATTAAGTAATATACTACAATGTAGGACTTGTGATAACCAATTTTTAATTTCTTTCCATAGTGCTTGAATTTTTTACATTCCCATAAAGCATGGATAATTGAGTCTTCTTGGATTTCACACTTGAGACACGTATCTGCCTTTGAACTATTACATTTATTTATTTTGTCTCTTGTAAAATAGGTTCTATACATAATCTTATGTTGAATTTATTGTATATTTAAATTTTCTGTCATTTCCTTGGTTACATTCCAGCATTCACCATAACTTAAACTAATATTAGTCATTTTGAGATCATGGTTCCAATACTGAATTCTTTTTTCCAAGAGACTGTTAGTTTGATAGGTTTCCTGCAAGATTTTATATATTTTACCTATGATTTTTGCCAAATTTTCATTATTATTTTAGCTATATAGGTTTTAGTGTTGAAAGTTAACATTTTGTAACATTAAACTTTTTATTTGCATATATTTAAAACAATCATCATCAGACAACCCACATTTTTTTTTATTCCAAAAAAATGTGTTGTTCCACCATTAAGTCACTTAAAATGTCAATACCTTTCCTTTTCCATATGGCCCGGTTTATGGGTAGGTTCTGAAAAGCTATCCAAGGATCGTTCCATAACAGCCCTAAATCACATGAAATACGTTCTGAGGGAACTATTTTGTAAAACCGAAATATGTCAAATATGAACGTATGAGAGAGTCAATTACGGTTGTAGGGAACTAAATTGAACATTCGAATAACTTTAATTATTAACATATGAAAATCATGACGTAGCATGTAAATAGCATAGTTTTTGGTGGGGTGAAGGTCGGGGATGGTGGATGGGCGTATAAATCTGTGACTTGCATGCCGGTGTTCGCGAGTTCAAATCCAGACCGGCACTTTGTGTGTGTTTTGTTCTACATTGTTTGCGCCATGCAGACACGTGATTATCAGTTTTTGTAATGTTAACCCTAACCTTAATCCTAACCTTAACCTCAGTAACGTCATATCTAACCTTAACCATTAGTAACCTAATGCCTAACCTTAACCGTTAGTAACCTCATGCCTAACCTTAACCGTTAGTATCCTCTTACCTAACCTTAACTGTGAATGTTGCAATATAATTTTGAACGCTATGGAATGTATGGAATGTGTGGAATGTTCTTGCTTAAATCCACTAAATGAAGTACGGGAGCAACGTAATTGAAGTACAAATATAGCCTAATAACGAAACGTGCAGTTAAAACGTAAAAAAACTAAATATGTTGGCATATAATGTAATTCAGGTTTTCAAAATAGTTTCCTGAGAACGTAATTTGGGAAAAATTCTGAGATGTACGGTTGTTCCATAAATTTATTTTTTTAGGAAGCTGTATTGGTTCTTGCACAATCTGTTAATTTTTTTTCATGTAGATATACTGTTCTTAACAATAAAATTGAAATTCTTTTATTTATCTTCAGAAAATAGACACAAACAGGTTCTGGGGATATGCATTAACTTCCTCCACCTTTACCCATTGTTCCTCTTTTGTAAATTTAACAATATAAATAAAAATATTGGGGAGCAAGATGTTACAATTCTAAATCTGGTAAATTAAAACCGCCTTCAAGTTTCAGAATATGTAAATTTTTTTGTTTTATTCAATGAGATTTATTTGCCCATATAAAGTCTGTTATTGCCGAATACACCTTTTTAAAAAATGACTTTGGTGGGGTAGTTCACTGAAAATATATATATGAATTTTGGCAACCATGCCATGAAAAAATTTATTCTGCCCGAAATGTTTATGGGAAGATTTTGCCATTTTATTAAATCTGCTTTTATATTATTAAACGTGCAATATGTAATTTTTGGCCACCAGGGGGCTCTCAATCAAAACAATAGCAAAAGATGTACTTGGATGACGTCGAGAGGTTGCGTGGGATCATGGGTTTTGTTATCGTCGTCAATGACAACCTTCCAATCTAGCGTCTCCGGCAGAAAAAATGTTCACTGACAAAGTAATATATTGTTAAAAATATTATAACTTTATTCACGTTATGTTTGGCGGCTCCCTGGAACTTAGAGCAACTATATTATATGACGTCATTGACGGGCG
>JACXGM010009853.1:0-16258 GCA_016801145.1 Umbra pygmaea | reverse complement strand
GTGTATAGTGATGTTTTCTTTCAATGCAAAGTATGTATTTTGTTATTGTTTTGATTGATATTACATATTGTACCTTTAAGCAATGGAATATAATTATCCTTATATATTTGTTGTTTATTATCACTAATATTTAATATTTTTTGTGGTCCACTTAAATTGATGTAAATCATGTGCTACTTTCTTCCTCCTCCTACTGCCAATATCTCAGTTTTATCCATGTTCATTTTATATCCTGAATATTTTTAGTATTCCTGAAATATTTTTAACAGTTGAAGCAATGCACTTTTAATATTAGTCAAGTACATAATAAGATAATCTGCGAATGTGTTACATTTATATTCCTGCTTCCAATACTAATACCAGTGACTTTTTGGTCCTGTGTTATTTTTTTCTGCAAGGGGTTCAATCGCTAATGCAAACAAAATAGGAGAGAGATGGCACCCCAGTCTAGTGCCCCTTTCCAAGGAAAATTCAGCTAATAATTTATTGTTTGTGTATATTTTTGCCTTTGGATGCTTGTATAGTAATTTTACGAAATGTATATTTTTCCCTGGAAAATTAAAGGCCTCCAGAGATTTAAAAAGAAAAGGCCATTCTACCCGGTCAAATGCCTTTTCGGCATCTATGCTACTATAGATAAATCTACATTCTGTTTTTTAGTATACTGTATTATTATTTACATTACTGTATTGTCAGGTTTGGAAGTCTATTGGTAACATTAACAGACATGTTGTGAGTGAATTGAATACCCCTGGAGCCTATAGAAATTATTGTGTTTTACAATAAATTTAAATAAAAACATGCACATTTCTGAGTGACCCCAAAATTTTAGTGAATTCTAAAGAGTGGAGAAGGGTCATTCTTGTTTTGTAAAGAAATAATCTGTTCTTTGTGTTGCTTAGGTTATTGTTTTATGAGTGATGTCGGGTGACAACTGTTGCTGGTGTTATGGAAAAATGAGTTGATTTGAGATGTATGAAATGTTTTGGTAGTTTAAGTGCATTTTGTATGTGAACATTTTATTTTAACGATCTAAACTCATGGCGTGAAGCATATGGCGCAAGTGCACTTTGGGCGTGTCCAAATCCACTTTTGCTAGTTTGACAGCGTATAAAAGGGTCCATGTGCCGAGCACATGGTCTAAAAGGGTTGTACTAAGTGTCTTCATTAATTCATAGTTGTGTTTTGGGCGTAACATGCAATAAACCAATCAGAGATTCATCTTCCATTCCCTTTAAGAGCCAGGCATGTTTGTACCTTTCGCACATTGCTATTATGATGGCGGATTTGCACCGTAATATTTGTAACCTTTTGCATGTTAATTTGCTGCTGCGCTTCCCTGTGTGTGTGCAACAAGGATAGTGTGCACGCGATGTGCCTATACCATAGGTGCATTTGACTAATTTGCTGTTAAAATAACAATGACATGCTGTGCCATTGACTTTAGACCAGGTATTTTTTTTTGATGCCTTAATATAGCAATACACTCAGAATGATCCAAAACACACCTCCCTGTTAGACCAGCATGCCCATGGTGCAAATATTGGCACATTGGTGCATTTGCTACTTAGACAACGCAGGCGCCGGACAGGAAATTGACAGCTGTGTCAGAATTAAACTAGCAAAGACACTTGCATTTGAGCTTTGCGCTGCGTTGCGCCGGGTGCAAGACAGGGCCCTGACAGTTAGCAATTGTAAAACTACAAAATATTGCCCATTTCAAGGTCTTCTGAAATGAGTAAAATAAAACCTCATTCTTCAAACTTAACATTTAGCTTATTTGATCAATGTCTCTTTATTTACCATAGTTGGCTAATTACTGAGGATATTTAATAGCTTTAATTGTAATGATTCAGTGATGAGGAACTGAGCCATAGGTGGGTTAGATCCATCCGGTGGCCAAACTGGACATAACTCCATTATTCATTCATTGTATGTGTGTGTGTGTGTGTGTGTGTGTGTGTGTGTGTGTGTGTGTGTGTGTGTGTGTGTGTGTGTTGTAATTGTCCGTGTGTGTGTGCACTCCATTATCATCAGCTGAACCATGTATTCCAATTAGTGTTTGTGTATATATGTTTCCCTCTGACTGTTTGTCTTCGTGTGTTATTAATATATTGGCGCCTGGTTGTAGGGAGTGAGCAGTTGCAGCGTTTCTAATCATTAGGGATATGTAGTTGAGCCTTCACCTCGTTATGTGTCATAGCATGTTGTTTGATTTCCTTGTTACCATTCGTGCCGATGCCAAGTATTGCATCATAGGTACTTAGTATGTCAGTTTTATCTCGTATGCTGTTGTTGGAATCTGCTCCTTCCTGCAATATTATATCTATGGCAACAACTCCTGCATTCTGCCTCCTAACTTCCAACATCCACCATCGTGACATTAATAGCATATACATTTAACTAAACTTAACATTATGAGCTCACAGGAGTGGTCTAAACTTAACACTATGAGCCCACAGGAGTGATCTAAAATTAACACTATGAGCTCACAGGAGTGATCTAAACTTAACACTATGAGCTCACAGGAGTGATCTAAACTTAACACTATGAGCTCACAGGAGTGATCTAAACTTAACACTATGAGCTCACAGGAGTGATCTAAACTTAACACTATGAGCTCACAGGAGTGATCTAAACTTAACACTATGAGCTCCCAGGAGTGATCTAAACTTAACACTACGAGCTCATAGGAGTGATATAAACTTAACACTACGAGCTCACAGGAGTGATCTAAACTTAACACTATGAGCTCACAGGAGTGATCTAAACTTAACACTACGAGCTCACAGGAAATTTTCTATCACTCGAAATTTCAAGCTTAATCTTCCAACCCCAGGAAAAAATTTTCCACCATTCTCTTCTCTCCTTAACCTTCCACCTCCTCCTAAGCCATATTTCCTCTCTGCTGATGACTTTGTCCACCATTTTGAAAAGAAAGTTGATGACATTCCTAACTCCACACAACCCTGCATTTCCACTGTTTGCTCCATCACCAAACCTGCCCATGCACTTACTCATTTCTCCACTCAACAGATCACATTCTGCAGCTAGTGAGATCCAGCCATCCAACAACCTGCCCCCTCGACCCTATATCCTCGTCCCTCCAGCAGACCATCTCTGCAGAATTCCTCCCATTCCTCACCTCTCTCATCATCTCATCCCTGACCACTGGATGTGTCCCTGCTGACTTCAAGATAGCAAGAGTCCCCTCCTAAATGATCCAACACTAGACACATCCAATGTCAAAAACTACAGAACGGTATCCCTCCTGTCTTTTCTGTCCATGGACTGTTGCTATACCTTGCCACCCTATTCTCTAATAAATAACTGACTTCTTTTCTCATCCCAAGTAAAAAAAAGTATATTTAAATTATACTCCAGTATTATACTTCTAGTATACTTATGTTTAACCATAAGTATGTTTTCAATGTATTTAAGTATATTTGAAGTATACTTTCAAAATATACATACCAAAATAATATATTAGAAGTATATTTAGGATAAATAAAATACATTTCAAGTACATTTAAATATAAGTTTTTTTAACTTGGGATCACCTCTCTTTTATGTGAGTTTACCCGGTATCGATGCTGACGAATGGGTGCAGCACCCCCTACATCCACATCATGCTCCAAAACAGAGGTGCAGGTTGGAATGTCTCCAAAGATACGGGGAAACGCATGGATTAAGGTAATAAACTAGCTTTGTTTGCCTTTATCCAAATGTGACATTATAGACGGTAATGATTCTAGCAATACTGAATTACCTAGCCTTTCACCTTGTGTGCTATCGTTCCGTAATACCAGCCCATCCTCCTGATTCTCTTTCAGCGATTGATCGCCCAGCGTCACGGTGGCCACACAAGACACCACTGCCGATTCCTGCGCACAGAGAAGAGGGTTATGGACATGATACTGTTTTAACATGTTGATATGACACAATCTGGATGATCGCCTCCGCTCTGGAGTTTTTATGATATACAGTGCCTTGCGAAAGTATTCGGCCCCCTTGAACATTTCGACCTTTTGCCACATTTCAGGATTTAAACATAAAGATATAAAACTGTCATTTTTTGTGAAGAAGCAACAACAAGTGGGACACAATCATGAAGTGAAACAAAATTTAGGGGATATTTCAAACTTTTTTAACAAATAAAAAACTGACAAACTGGGCAAGCAAAATTAATCAGCCCCTTTACTTTCAGTGCAGCAAACTCTCTCCAGAAGTTCAGTGAGGATCTCTGAATGATCCAATGTTGAACTAAATGACTAATGATTATAAATAGAATCAACCTGTGTGTAATCAAGTCTCCGTATAAATGCACCTGCTCTGTGTTAGTCTCAGAGGTCCATTGAAAGCACAGAGAGCATCATGAAGAACAAGGAACATACCAGGCAGGTCCGAGATACTGTTGTGGAGAAGTTTAAAGCCGGATTTGGATACAGAAAGATTTCCCAAGCTTTAAACATCCCAAGAAGCACTGTGCAAGCAATAATACTGAAATGGAAGGAGTATCAGACCACTGCAAATCTACCAAGACCCGGCCATCCCTCTAAACTTTCAGCTCATATAAGAAGACTGATCAGAAATGTAGGCAAGAGGCCCATGATCACTCTGGATGAACTGCAGAGATCTACAGCTGAGGTGGGCGAGTCTGTCCATAGGACAACAATCAGTTGTATACTGCACAAATCTGGCCTTTATGGAAGAGTGGCAAGAAGAAAGCCATTTTCTGAAAGATATCCATAAAAAGTGTTGTTTAAAGTTTGCCACAAGCCACCTGGGAGACACACCAAACAAGTGGAAGAAGGTGCTCTGGTCAGATGAAACCAAAATGGAACTTTTTAGCAACAATGCAAAACATTATGTTTGGCGTAAAAGCAACACAGCTCATCACCCTGAACACACCATCCCCACTGTCAAACATGGTGGTGATTTGTCTTCCAACAAGACAATGATCCAAAACATAAAGCAAAATCTACAATGGAATGATTCACAAATAAACATATCCAGGTGTTAGAATGGCCAAGTTAAAGTCCAGACCTGAATCCAATCGAGAATCTGTGGAAAGAATTGAAAACTGCTGTTCACAAACGCTCTCCATCCAACCTCACTGACTTCGAGCTGTTTTGCAAGGAGGAATGGGCAAAAATTTCAGCCCCCTTAAGTTAATACTTCTTTACAAAGTATTAACTTAAGGGAGCTGAATAATTTTGCACACCCAATTTTTCAGTTTTTTATTTGTTAAAACAGTTTGAAATATCCAATAAATTCAGTTCCACTTCATGATTGTGTCCCACTTGTTGTTGATTCTTCACAAAAAATTACAGTTTCTTATCTTTATGTTTGAAGCCTGAAATGTGGCAAAAGGTCGAAAAGTTCAAGGGGCCAAATACTTTCCCAAGGCACTGTATATATATATATATATATATATATTTATTATGCACTCGAGTCAGGAGTACTCTGCAACCCATTCAGTTACGTGTCTTGGATTAATAAATATTGAAAGAAGCCTAAACCTGCCTGTGTCTCCTCCTAACTCCAACACTCCACCATCAATACGTCAATATGGGGTATTGTTTGTAGAATTTTGAGGGAAAAAATGAATTTAACTTGTGAAAAAAAAAAGTGAAGCGCTGTGAATACTTTCTGGATGCACTGTATATCTATGAATTGTGCCAAAGGGAGCAGGTTTTTGGTTGCAGGGTTGGCAGACGGCTCTCACTGATTGATCAAGTTTGAATCACATTGAAGCTTTAGTACAGATCTGTGTTTAATTACGATTTTGAAATATGTAGTGAAATGATATACTTGGTAAATTAAAAAAGTGCAGTACTTATTTGTCATCTTGCATTATGAACCTTCGTTGTAATTATCGAACCAGCTGCTATTTGGCATGCTAAGCTAACGTGGCTAGGCTAAATTATCCGCGTGTAATGTGTTTTGCTGAAAGGCTTAACTAACGTAGCTAGGTAGTTAATAAAATCTATTTGAATGCTGGCATTATGCTCATGTTCTGCTATTGTTATTGAGTTTAACTTTGAATCCCAAGCCATTCCTGAATGGTCTGACTGGCAAACCTGTCATGGTGAAGCTGAGGTGAGGTATGGAATACAAAGGTTACCTTGTCTCCGTGGACAGCTCCATGAACATGCAGGTAGGTGGATTGGAGAATTGTGTCAAAATATCATTAATATCAAATGTATCACTCACAATAGTTTGAACAATTAAACACACATTTTTTTTGCCCACTCTTGGTTTTAAAATAAATTTAATAAATTAGGGATGGACATCGTTGATGAGGTCAGTCTGTAAATGGGTGTATCTTGTTCTGTTTCCTGACTTTCGGCAGCTTAGATCAGGGCATCATCTTTTTGCCCATCTGGAAATGTGAGAGAACGTGATGAATCCTGTCAGTGTTGGTCATTACAGAATACAAAGGGAGTTCTATCAATTAACTTTGGGTGGAGTAAAGCTGGATTCACACCAGGCACAGCAAACTGGTTGCCTTGCGGCAGAAGTCCATTCATTTCAATAGGAAACCGCTGCGGCAAATCTACTGGATCCAGCAAAATGTGGTTGCGGTGCGGTGGGTGTGTAGCAAGAGTTGAAATTAATCAACTTGTGTGGTGCTTTACCGTACGGCACCAGAACCGGCAGTTGATTTACCACCGAGGAAGAGCTAATATGTCGCTTTCATCTATGGGTTTATGGGATTGCAAGAAAAGCTTTGACAGCTCAGTAGATAGTTTTCGTATTGTCAATGAATACTAAACTGAAAAAGCTCCTGTCAGTCGCCTTGCTGGAGGAAGACAGTTGTATGCAATGTTGCCCACCATCTCGTAGATGCGGAAGATTGATTACGATGTTCATTGCGGTGTACAAGTGTGTCTGCATTACGATGCCGTATGGTGATTTTTTGCCAGGCCTGGTGTGAATCCCGCTTAAGGGTCATTCATCAGTGTACTGCACACTTGGACTATAGTCTAACCTGTTTCTTGCTCTCACAAGTGGCCTTCTCAAGGGCTCGGCTTTGCCGCTGATCCTGGTGGCGTTTGGTCTGCCGCATATGTTCTTCATTTATCCTATTGGAGGAACGGGGGGGCATGTTATTCTAAAGCCCATTTCACCTGGCCAACCGTGTCAAGATTCAATCCCCACAACATGCAGAAAACAAAAATCTGATCATATTTCAAAACTAAGCTTATTTCTTTTTTGGATCTCTACTTTTTTTAATCCATTTGCATGTTGCGTGCACAGTCTTATTTATTCCAGCTTTATTTAAGAAGCTATACAGATTGAGAAAAATGTCTCATTTGCAATGAAGACATGGCCAAAGGCATCACAACTGAAAGACTATTTAAAGAATTATGTACAATAGAAGGAGGAGGTCAGAAAGTTACACTGTGAATATGATCCATATTTAAAGATGGATGAGGTTGTTAGGACTATTTTCGATATTAGCATCTGATAAAAGAGTTTGAAAAACTTCAGAATGTTATAACTCAGTTGAGGAGATTCTAGCAGTGGTAATGAGGTCATCTCATACTCTGAGGCCACTGAAGACATGTCGGCCAAGGACACAGAGAGGAGGGGTTTTCAATCTGTAACACGCTAGAATGTGTCCACATGTCTTATCTGCGATGCTCGATGAATAGTTCCACGATTACTATAAATATCAAGGGATGTTTGTTGGTCGGGGCAATCAGGGCAGACAGCTAACGAGACCGACCTGTTGTGAACATTTTCCTCACTATCCAGGTTGCCTGCGGAGTGCCAATTACAACTGAAATGACCCAACTGCTATCGGACTCGACTTGTTATTTAATAAAGGAGCATTTTACTGCAATCTACAAGGGGATACATGTTAACAGATTAATTAGACGGTTGTGGTTGTTTCACTTAGGATTTTTAAATATGTACTTACTACCAGTACTTACTGTCACTTGTTCTAGATAAACGTCTGCTAAATTATTAAAATGTACATGTAAAAGATGCTTAGGTGATTTACAGAGATGTTTCTCCCTTTACATTTTAAACATTAAACAGACGCTCTAAACCACAGATCACTTGGCGTAACTTTGTGTACCTGCTCAAGGGCACCACAACATTTGTCCCGCTCAGGAATTGAACCAGCACCTTCCTATTACAAGTTGGACCTTCTAACCACTGAGCCACTTGATGTCCCACTACAGGAAATAATAATTGATCAACAAATTACGTGCAATTTTACATGTAACTAACACACCAACAAGTTCAAACTACTTCAGCTGGTTAAACATTGTGGAATGGAATCATTGGTCCTTTCTCTATAGTTCCACCTCTTCACTTCAGGTGTTCCCCATACAGAGAGTGTCACGTATTCCCTCTCGTGTGTGTCGAAGATAGCAGAGACAGGTGCAAAGGAGCTGTACGAAGCAATAGCGTTTATTCACAAACACTTTCTAGAATACAAAATAATACGGCCACGTGGGGCAACTCGAATAATAAAGACACACAAGGAACGCATAACAAGAACATTGACCGACAGGGAATAGACAGAAAACCACAACCTAAATACTAACACAAACTGAGGGCTAACGACAAACACCTGGGACGTAATCAACACAGGAAACCATGACAACGACAGTAAACAATACAGACAGGAGTAATGGACATAACACAAAAGGGACACTAGGGGAACCAAACCTAACGAACACACAGGGTAGAATCTAAACATGAAACCCAACGATACATAGGGGGAAACCATAATCTTGATACACATACAGGGCAATACACAGAGGAACACATGAGGTAATAACTACAAAACTAAACCACCGTTTACACTGAATAACAACAAAGGCAACCTATACATAGAGAAATCATAAAAAAGGGTACTAAACCCAGCCCAACCAAAGCTGGGTGTGACAGAGAGGACAAGGTGGAATGTTATGAAGAGATGATGTTAGAGGCTTTTTACACTACGCCATATTTACAAAGACTAGTCCAATAAGGCTTGTGCTGATTAAATATTTTATTGGGCAAACTTGCAGATATTGCTTGGCTGACACAACCTCCCCAATTAGCGAGTGACTAATTGCCTACAGATCCCCCCCCCTTAGACGTTCACAAGTGTATGCAACACGTTCACAAGTGTGTATGTCACGGAAATGTCGGGTTGGGCATGGAAAAACACAATACCTGTCAAACTGGTTCCACAAGGGCCTAGTGTATGCTGTTTTTTCCCTTCAATTAAAGCACAATTAAAACCTAGGTAACCAGGTTAGGGGAGTTCCTAACCAATTAGTGAACAAATCAATCAGTCAGATACGAGTAAAAGTGAAAACCGGCAGACACTTGGCCCTCTGTGGAACCAGTTTGAAACATTTGCTGTATGCCAGGCCTATTCAACTCTGGTCCTTGAAGCCAGTTCCACTCCATTTCTTCATTGCAACCCTCTGATCTGAGACTTATTTAGACCTTACACCAGGTGGGGGCAATTAATGGTAAGATTTGAAAACCTCTACTGCATGCTGACAAGTAAAAACTGTCTAGCTATATGACGTATAGAGGTTTAGACACATTCCAGAAAAGAAAAAAAAAGTGCAGTTCAAGACTCCGTACTGTGCACATGCATAACAAACTCTCTTGACATTCTTGTTTGAAGTTTTCTCGAATCATGCCACTTTAAATTCAAATCCTATGAAAATAATGATGTCAGTTTTGACAAACCTATAGATAGATTACTAAATGTCCTTAGTGTTTGATTAGACCATATTTACAGTGTGGTGCAGTTGGAGTAGCTCTTGGAGTAGCTCTTGTAGGACTCACTTCATTTTCTTCTCCTTCTCCCTTCTTCTTCGGACGGGGTCCACTGTCTCCGGGGGCAGCTTATCCAGCTGCATGGTGAGGTACTCCAGCCTGTCCCCGATGTCAGCCAGCATGTTTAGGGTGCTGGTGTCACAGTCTACATCATTCACGCTCGCCCTATACACCTCCTTCACCTTCTGGTGTAGATGATTTAGCATGGCATCCTGTCAGGAGATACAGTCACGACTATGTTGACAACAGCTCCGAAAGTGAAAAAGTTTTATTTCCCTCCTAATTCACATGGCCCACTAATTCTTCTAATATGTTGTGATTTTTTTGGGGGGAGAAGAAAAAAGGTCAAATTTGGGAAAAAATTACTAAAACTGTGCATCTGCTCTTTCATGAATTCTAAAAAAATGTAAATTGCTGTTTTGGAGATTTAGTTGGAGAGTGAGATGCGGATAGTTAAAACAACAACTCATCCAATAGACCATTATCAACACTGCATATAGCATTTCTAACCTCGTCTTTCTCGCTGGAGAACATCTTGCATTTCACCTGCAGCTCTGAGATCCTTATATGTTTTTTCTTAATAGCGTTCTTCAGCTTTTCAATCTCGGTCTCTATTGCTGCTTTCTCACAGTTCCTGTTTGTTACACATGTAAATACATGCACACACACATTTGCTAAGGATAGTCATGACTGTTTTCATGAGGCATTAATAAAGCAAATACATATTTTTATCGCATTCCATGCTCTGGTGGAACATGGTTCTTTGGTATTATGTAAGACATTTGAATAAAATCCAATTTAGTATCAAATGTGACAAGTTGTGAACCTTACGTTTTGTCCTGAATCAGCTTTGTGTTTCTGTGGATCTCCTTAACTTCCTCCTTGGTCTCATGGAGGTTCCGGTTGTAAGACTGGATCTTTTCTTCCAGCTCAGTCAGCTGGTCCAGCATCTGCTTGGGGTTGGTGAAATACAACGCTGGCTCCTTGGAGGAGAACCACATCACAGAGAACCAAATGGAAATGTTTACATTACATTTTATACTAGTACCACATTTAGATATCTTTACGCTGTCCTGTAAAGGTCTATTGTCCTTCTGATCCACACAAGTACATTCAGTTTGATTGTTATTTTGTGATTATGATTTTTTTATGTGTTGTGTAAGAAATAATACTTCTACAACTCTTGGTGTCATATCTTATCTATGGCTGTTTTGTATTCTTGTTTTCTGTTGGATGTTTTGTTATATCCTAGCAAGATCATCTGGTGCATATCTATCAGATCCCGATAAACTGAACTATGTCATGTTGACCCACATTTACCCACTACCCTGCTTTTTACATATTTTAACAAACACCATTAAACGGAACAGGTTTTTTTACAGCCATACTTCATCGCTGTCTGATGATTCTGATGTTTCGTCGGCGTCAGGTCTCTCACAGGTCGCTTTCACACTGTATAAGTCAACATAGAATTGTATTGAACTAGGTGTAATATCACTAAACAATTAAATACATGGACTGATTTTTTTTAGTAAACATGTAGCCCATACCTTTTGCTTTGACTTGATCTCCTCTCCTCACGCCACTCAGCAGGGGCGGCGGACATCAGAAACCTTTTGAATACTTTGGCCTCGTTCAGTGTTTCCTCATGCTTTGAAATATCACTAAATGGGTGATATGAATGGTAGCAGTATAAAGATGATAGAATGCATTCGTGTAAGCAGTATTTACAGAATCACTGAAACCCACTGTAAAGACATTGATGCTGAAATCCTTATGATGTTAAAATCCAGATTGAAGGAGAATTTTTTAACAGCATGTATTTTTCGCAGATGGCACAATGTAAATGCACTGATCAGCAATAACATTATGACCAACTGCCTAATATTGTGTAGGTCTCCCTTTTGCCACCAAATCAGCCCTCTCCCGTCAAGGCATGATCTCCACTAGACCTCTGAAGGTGTGGGCCTCCATGGATCAGACTTGTTTGTCCAGCACATCCCACAGATGCCGATTGGATTAAGATCTAGGGAATTTGGAAGCCATTTGTTGAGGAGTAATTCTTTATAACCCATCTTATTTTACTGTTTGAAGCACTTTTGGAAAGTTATAACAAGGTATAGAGAGAAGGCTGTGGTTGTTTCTAACTCTGGGGCCTGTTAGTCACTGTGAATTTGAGGCCTAAGAGTGAGTCAACACATTCTCTCTAAGAGAGGTTAGTCAAGGCCATCTTTGTTGTGCTCATGAGTTTACAGAGAGGTGAGCTTTTGATGGAGGACGGCTTATAGCTCTTCTTGTACATATGTTACAAATGTTACATCTATGTGCATATGTAGTATGTGCTGTGTGTATGTATGTGCTGTGTGTATGTATGTATGTATGTATGTATGTATGTATGTATGTATGTATGTATGTATGTATGTATGTATGTATGTATGTATGTATGTATGTATGTATGTATGTATGTATGTATGTATGTATGTATGTATGTATGTATGTATGTATGTATGTATGTATGTATGTATGCATGTGTACAGTTTATGCATGTATGCATGTATGCATGTATGTAAGTATGCATGTATGTAAGTATGTAAGTATGTAAGTATGTGTATACAGTGTATTTTTTTTTTTAAAGGCACAATATATATTAATGAACATTTTCACAAATGTAAATATGTTTGATTATAGCCTTAGGCTAATTTCCATCTGCAGACCCCCTGGCAGGTTGATGTTACACACAAATAAATAAATACATACAGATACACTATACACAGGTTATACCGAGAAACAAGTAAAAGAACAATCATCATACATCATGATAAAACAGACAGTTTCAACAAGAGTGGACAGCGAACGATATACAGAAAAAAAATAAAAACATTGACTATATTGCACAAACCACAATTTTGCACATGCCCTGTCTAACCTGATATTACACTAACCCCATATTACCCACCCTATATTGCACTGACCCGCAATATGCTGACCCCTATTACACAACCCATGTTATACTAACTCTTGTTACATAACTTCTATCACACAGATAATTGTAACCCTATTATATAATACACTAACTCTGTTTTATGTCTGATAAATAATAATTAACTAAACATGATCACATGTTTGTGTGTCCCTTAGCCACACCTTTAAACAACTCCTAAAAATAGGAAGATTGGTACTTTCTAGGGATGTCCAATCCGATCACGTGATTGGAAATCAGGCCCGATCACATGGTTTCAGACTCGATCGGAATCGGACATTACCTCCCGATCAGGACTCGGATATATATGTACCACATTTTAGCGAAAATACAGTGTGTGATGTGCATGTTTTTGCAAACAATGCACCCCCCTGCGCACTAAATTCGGAGGCGCGCTATATAGATACTTTTTACACCATAACTACAGTCATTATTTTTGTTCTGTACTGTAGTTATAGACCAGCTATTCCTGAAGTGGGATGCAAAATAAATTGTATTATATATATTATATCCTATATGGAATGGCACATATTCTCCTCACAGAGTTTCTCTCTTATCTCATCAGATCCTATTTAAAATAGGCGTATACAGCAGAGAGATCTAGAAAGGATATCGACTTTTTAGACATTACCGTTTATAAAAACATTGAAATTCTGGAAACTACACCATCCTACCTCAAGTGACAAGATAATCATCATTGTCACATGACCAGCATTTACATTGCGTCTCATCTCGTTTTCGTCTTGTGATAAAGGTTCGTTGACGACAATATTTAGTCATAATTTTCATTGACGAAAGCAACACTAAAAACTACTTAAGAAGGATGTTCCACATTATTAAGCAGGCCATAGGTTTCAAGCAATATGGGAAAGAGAAAAGATCTCTCTGCTCTAGAAAAGTGACTAATAGTGCCTTGGACATGCCTTGGACAAGGTATGAAAACAGTAGATATTTCACAAAAACGTAAGCGTGATCATTGTACTCTGAAGAGATTTGTGGCTGATTCAGAGCACAGACGGGTTAGTGCAGATAAAGGCATAATGAGGAAGGTTACTGCCAGACAAATTCATCGGACTAAGAGAGCAGCTGCTAAAATGCCTTTACAAAGCAGCAAACAGGTATTTGAAGCTGCTGGTGCATAAACCTACTATTCGGCCAACACTAACCAATGCTCACAAGCAGAAACTGTTGCAGTGGGCCCAGAAATATACAAAGACTAATTTTCAGTGGTCAAAAATCCCTTAAAGCTAAGAGACTACAGAGACTCAGTAGTGGCTAAATTAGAATTTAACTTAAAGATATCGGTGCTAATGGAGGTGCCACTAGCTATGATTTTGGATACATGATATCTGACATTGATAGAATCAATCACTTCTGTTAAATAAAACAATGGAAATACTGTATATCATAGTTTTTTTGTCCTTTATTTGGAATGTGCTTATTACAAATTGAAGTTTTGATAAGCATTTTATGTGTTTATATTTATGTTTTATACAAAAATCTGGGTAACTGTAGGGTTCACAAACTTTCAGGCATAATACAGAAGGGTGAAAGAGTGAAGTAAAGGAAAAACCTGAAGAAATGAGTGGAGAAACAAAATGAATGCTGATGCTGTGAGAGACACTTCCTGGTATGGTTTGGGTACACCTGTCCCCTTAGAACAGTTGTCAAACCGGTGCCACGGAGGGCCTAGTGTATGCTAGTTTTTGGTCTTTCCCTACAATTGGCCAGATGAGGGGAGATCCAAACGAATTTGAGACCTAATCAATCAGTCAGCTACAAGGTAAGAATTAACACTAGGCTCTCTGGTACTGGAACTGGTTTAGAGGGAAGAGTCACTATAAATCATTACTAAATTCATTCCAAGTGGTCACCTTTATTCCATGGTTAAAGATTTCTATTCTAATGGAAGTGGTGTCTTCTAGGATGATATTTCCCCATCCACAGGACATGAGGGGTCACTGAATGGTTTGATGAGTATGAAAATGATGTGAATCATATGCTACGGCCTTCTCAGTAACCAGAGCTCAACCCAAATGAACACCTATGGGAGATTTTAGATGTCTTAAACAAATTAAAAAGTTAAAAACTAAGAAAAGATTCTGTATAGCCCCTGGTTCACTTCCAAACTGACTGTCCTCAACCAGCAGAAACACATCCTGCGGCGTACTGCACTAGCTTGAACAATCCCTGTGATCTGCAACTCTTCAGGGAAGTCAGGAACTGGTACAACAATCAGTTAGGAAAGCAAAGGCTAGCCAATGCTAAATTAAAATCTCAAAAACGTTCTGGGATGCTGTAGTCCATGGAGATTAAGAGGACATGCTCCCAGCTGCCCACTGCTCTGAGCGATAAACGCGTCTGTCATGTATTTAGAGGCAGGAGGCAGTTGCAAGGGCTGAGGTAATTTATTACCGTAAGAAAAATAATTTTGACAATAGTGACAAGGCACAATACTCGACAGCAAGTACATAAAGTGACAGGCATAAATACTCTTGGAGAACACAGTGTAACAAACGTAATCAGTACACCTGCCACAGAGCCCCAGGTGGCATCAATCATAGAGGTGGGTAAACCAACAATATCTTCCTGGTGTTACAGAGTCTGACCTCACTACTCAAGGAGGCTATACAATATACAGTGACTAGCAAAATCTATGGAAACAGAACAGTGCCATGCCAATTAGAACTTAAAGTCCCCATCCCCTAAAGGAGGAAAAATAATATTGAGACAGTCAATATTCCGGTGATCCTGAACGACGGGGCTCCTGAGTTGCCCTTACAGCGCCTATCATGCTGCATGACCTCTAGACGCACGTAAACCCGTCTTTACATTGATTTAACATGGAAATCACTCGCTCCATGCGCTCAATTCGCTTTTGGTCTGAATGCAGCATTAGACTGGATATACAAAAGAAGTTTGTTTTTTGGAGTGCATAAACTCAGCAAAAAATATATAATGGTACGTTTTTTAAGATTCTGTATTTTAAAGAAATTTCGTAAAAAAGCTAAATAACCTCACAGATCTTCATTGTAAAATGTTGAAACAGTCTTTTCCATGTTTGTTAAATAACCAGGGCCCGGTTCCCCAAAACGTTCTTATCGCTAAGTAGTTCTTAACCTATTCCTTAACCTCTCTCTTAACCTTATGGCACTGTTCCCGAAACGTTCGTACGCTAAGTATATCTTCTGTAAGTCACACTTTCGTAAGGTTGGTCTGGACCATTCGTAAGCTTTCTCTTAGCGGTGTTTGAGCTCAAGCCGCTAGTCGCCACAACTGTGCAGCAGTTTTTAGAAATCAGTGCAGCGCAGTACAAGTCAAACTATGGTATGTTGACAATGTTGTAGCTGAACAATTATTTCATGGACATTTTAAGACTAATAATAAAATATGTTCGCAATGGATACAGGCCTATTTATGAAATTGATTTAATTTGGTATCAGAACTAATATGTGGTAATTAGCCTAGGCTATT
>JACXGM010009852.1:0-27020 GCA_016801145.1 Umbra pygmaea | reverse complement strand
CACAGGAAAATGCGCTTGCTGGTTTAGACCTGCTTTTAAGAGGCGGTAAATTCCCCCCGCAGAATCGAGGCGCGCTCTTACTGGCAGTCTTTGTAAATACCACGGAATATATAATTAGGCGCAGTTTACCGTATCCTCCCACCTTTTTGCGTGGAACTCCCACTTTCCCCATGACCCTCCCACGAACGCATATTGAAAGTGCAACTTGTCTCTTGTCGCTCATGTGGCAGGCAATCTGCGATTTTACCCAAGTGCGCCTGGTTTGTAAATAGCCCGCATCGGTTACGTCCGTCTTTGCGACCAATTTGCGCCTAGAAACAGTCGCAAACAGCTTGATAAATCTAGCCCTGACTGTGTTCACTGATCTCTTGCGGCATACTGCCACCCAGTGGTTTGGTTTGTGACAGTATGAGCAGACAGAGCCTTTTGCTGGACATCTTCCTTGATTTTTAATTTATGTTGTGAGTCTTTGCCACAACTTGAACAGTTGTTTTGTCGATCTG
This sequence comes from Umbra pygmaea, assembly GCA_016801145.1. Lineage (NCBI taxonomy): Eukaryota > Metazoa > Chordata > Actinopteri > Esociformes > Umbridae > Umbra > Umbra pygmaea. The sequence goes on along the minus strand of JACXGM010009852.1, from coordinate 26,517 downwards.
CATACACCTCTTTTTGTACATATTTTTTCGGATTTTTCTGATATTTATTTATGTTTGCAGTTTGGTATTTAGCTTTCACCATTACTGCTTGTACCTGAGATTCCTCTTCTCTGACTATTTTAATTTGTTTCTGTGACAGTTCAAATTTTTGGGCAATCTCAATTGCTTTTGAAAGTGTTAAATCTTCTCCTTTGTCTAACAGTCTCTCTTGGACACGTTTTTCTTTGACCCCTGCTATTATTGCGTCAATCAACATATCATCTGGATCAGCATACTCGCAATCCATGAGCATGAGTCTCAAATCTTTCACAAAGTGATCGAAACTTTCAGTGATTCCTTGCTTTCTTTGTTTATAGCGATGTCTAGCTATTCTCTGTTTTTTTCTCTGCCTTACGTAGTTGGAGAATTTATCCAGAACTTTGGACGGATCATCTTTCTCACCTTCGCCCCATTGTAGAGTCTTATATAACTCTCTGCCTTGCTCTCCGATCCACGTGCCCAGCCACCCTGCACGCTGCTTCTCTGTTTGCTCCTACAGCGGGCCGTCAAAGACGAACGTGACGTGGCTCCGAAATCTTTCGAAATCCTGGTACAGATCAGGAGCATGCCAGTCAATCTTTGGGTGATCAAACTGTGATACTGCCATGCTGTTTTTTTTTAACTTCTGACACCATGTAAAATAATATGACTGACACAAAACTTCAGTACCGAGTCTAGCTCATTGCATTTTATTACTGCGCCCAAACACACAGAGAGGGAGGTGTCAAAACTCACCAGTACGGAAGCCGAAGCACCACTTAAAGAGACATTGCCACAACTGACAATACGTTACAACGAGGATATGTTGTGACCCGGTTCCCCACAATACAAACAGCATCTTGAAACCATGCGTCTCTTCCGTTCCCCCTCAGAAAGGCAAGACCGGCCTAACTGCATGGGTTCGGATTCGACATCAGACACAGAGGTAAGAGGTGTGCTGTTAGTACTCACAGTAGCCTGGGTGCTCAATGGCGGTCGAGTGGATGGCGTTATCCTGCTCTCTCCTTGGCGTTTCTCCCTCCTGCGTTCCCTCATACGGTTGTCCACCCGCATGATAGCGTAATGAGGTCGTCTAAGGAATCTGGTTCCGGGTAGGACACCAACTCGTCCTTGATGGCATCTGTTAAGCCGTTCTGGAAAGCAGCTAGCAGGGCATCCGTGTTCCAGCCACTCTCTACGACAAGAGTGCGGAAAGAAATAGCATATTCTGCCACACTGTGAGTACCTTGCTTAATATTGAGTAACCGTCTGGAAGCTTGTTTACCCGTGGTGGAATGATCAAAAACCTTCTTCATTTCAGTGGTAAAAATAGAATAGGACTCAGCTCCTACCTCAAGTCTTTCCCAGACGGCGGCCCCCCATCTCAGGGCCTCTCCCCCTAGCAGGCCGATAACAAAAGCGATCTTGGACCTCTCCAAGGCATAGATGCGAGGCTGCTGGTCGAACACAAGGCCACACTGCAGCAAAAAGTTACGACAACCCTCCACATCTCCCTCATAACTTGCGGGTGATGCTACCTAGGGCTCATGGATGACATCAGGCTGGGTTGGGGGTTGAGCAGACCTGACCTGTTGTCGTATGGTTAGCAGGTTGGACGACAGGGCCTGGAGCGTCAAATCTATCCCCTGGAAAGCAGACACATGAGAACCCAATGAAGTTCCTTGATGGGTCACGGCCTGACGCATTGCTTCCATGTCCGCTGGATCCATGGTGTGGCCGGATTATTCTGTCAGAGAATGGCACAGGACAAGGTAGGAATCCAAACGCAGAGATAGTAAATGAGAACAATTATGTTTATTGTAGTTGAGTGTGTGTGTACGGTGTAAGGTTCCCATCCGGCAGGCAAGAATGGTCAGGGGTCAGGCAGGGTTCGGTAAAATTATGGTACGAGTTTGGTGTGTTCCATTGCAACATTAATAAAGTACGTTTCTCACATGTTGGTATTTTGAGTTTCTCTTTATAATTATATTTTTATAATTTTATAGGTATTGTTTGTGCATTGACAATCAAATGCCAATAATATTGGAGCCTACTGTGTACCAGTACTTAAGCAAATTAATATCAATAGCTCCCTTAATGCTAGCTCTTGTATCTACCCACCTGCATATTTGTATGTTTCATAAATTTGTACATAGTTGTACCAGTTTTATGCTTGATCGTGCAATCTGGTCACACTAACTGCTATGAATGAAGACATTTTTCCATTTATTCATTTTTAGATATGACCTCCTATTTCATGGAAGCAGATTTTATTTTATTTTTTTAAGCATTTATATCAACCTAATACAAATTAACCGGAACAGCCTTCTAATTACTGTAAATTAGTCACTTCCATTTTTACATGGAAACCCATATTTTGCTTGTGTCCCAAATGGCAGCTCTCTATATTTGGTCCATACACTTGTCATAAGTAATGTCATAAGTAATTGTGTAGCGTGACATTTGGAACCAAGACAAAATGTGGTATACCTTAAAATAGATGGTGGCTAAAGTGCACATGTTCAAAGTCTTCACTATGACAACACAGACAAAAACATTTTCATGTATCAGACTTTCAGACTTCTGACTTCTGTTTGATTTTTGTTTCATATATTTCAAACGGCCTCTTTCTAGCTAGACAATGGCTTTGTTATAATCTTTACTTTGTTCCAAATAACACCCTATTTCCGATAGTATGCATTCATTTTGCGAAGAAGTGCACTATATATGTATTCGGGTGCACCCTTTACCAAATGAGAAGCCGTGCGTGGCTAGTATAGTTGTGTTAAGCTTTCTGTTTTGGCTGGTTTACCCTAGACAATGCAGATATGGATTGGTTATGAATGCTCTGAATGTGGAAGCTCATTACATGTTAGTGTAATGATAGCGAGTTGACTTCTCTGTTCCTTGTTTTTGAGGAAAGGACCTAAGGCTAGGGAGACGCTGTGGCCGAAGTCCATTCATTTCAATCAAAGACAGTAAAATGTATGGATGAACAGAGGCCATTCATTCCTATGGAGAGCAAGTGAAGTAAATCAGAAGCACTGATGGGGGGGCACCATTTTGAGATCTCGCCTAGGGTGCCAGATTGGCCAGAAACGCCCCTGGCGTGAATCATTAATTACACAGATGCCATATCCACAACCACGGCCTCTTTTAAAGGGTTGACAAAAGAAAGCCCTCTCTGATTGCAAGACACAGACGTAAGCGCTTGAAAACCCAAACGTCATTTAAATTATGAATAAAAGAAGGTGCTCTGTTCAGGTGAGACCAAATTGAACATTTTGGTCAGATACAGCATCGGCATGTTTGGCGTTGTTACAGAGATGCATACACGGAGAGGCATTGAGTCAGTGATATTTTGGGGCTGCTTTAATGCCAGAGGTCCAGGGGCACTGGTCAAGATTGATGGCATATTGAATTCCACCAAGTATCAGGACATTTTGGCTGACAATCTGGTTGTCTCTGCCAGAAGGCTGGAACTCGGCCATAATTGGACTTTCCAACAAGATAATGAACCAAAACAAACCTCAAGATCCACACGGAAATGGTTGTGATAACAAAATCTATGTTCTGCCATGGCCAACATGGCTCAATCCAATGAAAATTCTGTGGGCTGTGTTGAAGAGGGCAGTTAATAAGTGTAAACCCAAGAATGAGAAGGATCTTGAAAGGACCTGTACACTCACCTAAAGGATCATTAGGAACACCATACTAATACTGTGTTTGATCCCCTTTCGCCTTCAGAACTGTCTTAATTCTACGTGGCATTGATTCAACAAGGTGCTGAAAGCATTCTTTAGAAATGTTGGCCGATATTGATAGGATAGCATCTTGCAGTTGATGGAGATTTGTGGGATGCACATCCAGGGCACGAAGCTCCTGTTCCACCACATCCCAAAGATGCTCTATTGGGTTGAGATCTGGTGACTGTGGGGGCCATTTTAGTACAGTGAACTGATTGTCCTGTTCAAGAAACCAATTTGAAATGATTTGAGCTTTGTGACATGGTGCATTATCCTGCTGGAAGTACTTATCAGAGGATGGGTACATGGTGGCAATAAACGGATGGACATGGTCAGAAACAATGCTCAGGTAGGCTGTGGGATTTAAACGATGCCCAATTGGCACTAAGGGGCCTAAAGTGTGCCAAGAAAACATCCCCCAAACCATTAAACCACCACCACCAGCCTGCACAGTGGTAACAAGGCATGATGGATCCATGTTCTCATTCTGTTTACGCCAATTTATGACATTACCATCTGAATGTCTCAACAGAAATCGAGACTCATCAGACCAGGCAACATTTTTCTAGTCTTCAACTGTCCAATTTTGGTGTGCTCTTGCAAATTGTAGCCTCTTTTTTCTATTTGTAGTGGAGATGAGTGGTACCCAGTGGGGTCTTCTGTTGTTCTAGCCCATCCGCCTCAAGGTTGTGTGTGTTGTGGCTTCACAAATGCTTTGCTGCATACCTCGGTAATAACGAGTGGTTATTTCAGTCAAAGTTGCTCTTCTATCAGCTTGAAGCAGTCGGCCCATTCTCCTCTGACCTCTAGCATCAACAAGGCATTTTCGCCCACAGGACTGCTGCATACTGCATGTTTTTCCCTTTTCACACCATTCTTTGTAGACCCTAGAAATGGTTGTGCGGCCCGTCTGGCACCAGCAACCATGCCACGCTCAAAATTGCTTAAATCACCTTTTTTTCCCATTCTGACATTCAGTTTGGAGTTCAGGAGATTGTCTTGACTAGGACCACACCCCTAAATGCATTGAAGCAACTGCCATCTCATTGGTTGAGTAGATAATTGCAATAATGAGAAATTGAATGGGTGTTCCTAATAATCCGTTAGGTGAGTGTACATAGGAATGGTCCAAAACCCCTCCAAATGTATTCCATAACCTTGTCAAAAATTACAGGAAGAGAATCCTGGTGGTTATCCCTAGTACTGAATGAGTGCCAATCATTATGGAATCTTGATTTTGGTGAAATGTATTTTGTGTAAAATTATGGTACGAGTTTGGTTGGTTCCATTGCAACATTAATAAAGTACAATGTTTCTCACATGTTGGTATTTTGAGTTTCTCTTTATATTTATATTTTTATAATTTTATAAGTATTGTTTGTGCATTGACAATCAAATGCCAATAATTTTGGAGCCTACTGTGTACCAGTACTTAAGCAAATTAATATCAATAGCTCCCTTATTGCTAGCTCTTGTATTTACATACCTGCATATTTGTACATTTCATAAAGTTGTACATAGTTGTACCAGTTTTATGCTTGATAGTGCAATCTGGTCACACTAACTGCTATGAATTAAGTCATTTTTCCATTTATTCATTTTTAGATATGACCTGTTATTTCATGGAAGCACTTTTTATTTTATTTTTTTAATCATTTATATCACCCTAATACAAATTAACTGGAACAGCCTTGTAATTACTGTGAATTAGTCACTTCCAGTTTTACATGGAAACCCATATTTTGCTTGTGTCCCAAATGGCAGCTCTCCATATTTGGTCCATACACTTGTCGACGGTAATGTCATAAGTTATTGTGTAGTGTGACATTTGGAACTAAGACAAAATACCTTAAAATAGATGGTGGCTAAAGTGCACATGTTCAAAGTCTTCACTATGACAACACAGACAAAAACATTTTCATGTATCAGACTTTCAGACTTCTGACTTCTGTTTGATTTTTGTTTCATATATTTCAAACGGCCTCTTTCTAGCTAGACAATGGCTTTGTCATGATTTTTACTTTGTTCCAAATAACACCCTATTTCCGATAGTATGCATTCATTTTGCGAAGAAGTGCACTATATAGGTATTCGGGTGCACCCTTTACCAAATGAGAAGCCGTGCGTGGCTGGTATAGTTGTGTTAAGCTTTCTGTCTGGGCTGGTTTACTCTAGACAATGCAGATATGGATTGGTTATGAATGCTCTGAATGTGGAAGCTCATTACATGTTAGTGTAATGATGGCGAGTTGACTTCTCTGTTCCTTGTTTTTGAGGAAAGGACCTTAGGCTAAAGAGACGCTGTGGCGGAAGTCCATTCATTTCAATCATAGACAATTAAATGAATGGACGAACAGAGGCCATTCATTCGTATGGATAGCAAGTGAAGTAAATCAGAAGCACTTTTTCGGTGGAAGTCGAGCTTACTGCGCAGCCTCAAGCAAAGCGTGTTGACGTAGATGTGATGCAAGCAACGTCTCTGAAAGTTGTAATTCTTCTCGTAGCTGTGCCACGAGAAATCTAAATCATCCCGAATCTTGCCTCTTGCAGAGACAGAGAACATAAGTAGGAAGCGTTTCCAATCCCTCTAAATGTGGCTGAAATATTTTGTTTTGATGCTTTTCATGGATTCTCTATGGGCTTCTCTCTTGACTCTATACCTCCACATCCCCCGATTGCCTGCGAGCTTCTCCTGGAATATACAGTAATTTCTCTAGCGTGAGACAGAAAGTCCTGTTTATGACACAACAGTTAGCATTTGTAAAGATCTGATTTGGGTCATCGAATTTGCCGTTACAGGCGCAGCAGACATCTTGGTTGCAAATGTGACGATTTTAGACGAAAGGGAAGAGTAATCTAGCTAGCTAACTGATATTATTTGGGATGCTAACGTTGGCTAACAAAAACAGTATTAAAACAAAATGTAAAACAAAATGTAACATAACTTACCGGAAAAACTGAACTGCCAACTCTTTTGAGTGTCTTGTCGTACAACCGTACGTCATAGCCACGCCCTAAACGCCCCTTTGCCTAATCACCGATTTTAAAATCAACGAGACCATAATAAAAAATAAAAAAAATCAATGAGACCCTAATTCACAAAATTTACATAATTATTTATTGCAAAAGGCTTAAATCTAGCGATTGAGACCATATACTCATTATGAAACCGAGCTCTTTTGCAACCAGACGTATCGCCCCCAGCTGGAATTCGGATAGAATGCAGGTTTAAGGCTTTTTCGACATTTGCTTCACTTTGCCAAACCAGATGATCGCCGTGTGGTCACAAGGGTTGAAATAATCAAAGGATTTCAATATGCATACTACATACTACATACTAAAAGTATGTACTGTGCCAGTGGCATAGATACCCAGAAATCAGATGCATAATGCACTTATTGTTATAGCCTTGACATAAATGTTTTTAAAAATATATTCTGAATTATTTTAATTAAAAACAACATCCAGATCCACGTAGGCCTACACATTTAAGTGTCTGCGCAAAAATAGCCGCAAATGTGACCCCAGCGAATATCATGGGAGACTTGCAGTGTAGTAGACTACTAAGCTAACACATTCAGCAGCTAATTACTATGCCGATAATGCCACCCTAATTTATTAAAATGAAAAAGAGATCCCTGTTTAATTTCTTTAAAAGACCTCGCAATGATGATGAGCAGCCAAACCCAAGGTCTACATCAGCGGAGGAGGCTGTTTCTCCATCACCCTCCCCCTCAACAAGTACTACTCTATCTGCACTGATGCCTGCAGAGACAGATCCAGATGACGCAGAAATGGCTAACGTTATCCCTACAGATCTCTCTGCAATAGATGAACCCCCCTGCCAGCCCAAATTGCATGCATTCCCAGTCACCCAATCAGTCATTGATTCTTCATATTTCTATAAAATTATCATTTACTACAGTTGAGTGAAATATGCGTCTCTCATAGATTTGTCTGTGCCTGCAATTGGTCCTATGGTGCACACACCGCCCCTTTTACGTGAACATGCTTGTCACTAGATTGGGAAATCCTGGGTTGATTTAACTAATTGATAACCACCGTCGTGACATCTCCTACTGTATCTAGATCACAATTGTTAGGTTTAGTGAAGCCAGGTAATGAAAAAAAATCCAGGGCATGTTGAACTTGCTTTGTAGTATAGACCTCTGTTTTGTAGAGAATAATTGATGTGGCACACCACATTTTTTAGATGCACACCCACATTAATTTTACTGTACTGCACTGGTGGTGGTAAAGTACATTCTATTTAGTATATAGTAAGCAAGTATGCTAGCATTGGGACATACTAACACATCATAATTTTGCAAATAGACCACTTCCACGAGCAATGAAGCCTGTGAAGTTTAAACATTAAATATTTGGCACAACCTTGTCGTAATTCATTTAAACTTTAATAATATTGGTACAATAACAAAAACCTTTTGTAATGACATGTTTATTATTACCTAACTTTTGGATACATACATTTAAACACTGCCAAAGTAGGACCGGCTTCGTCCTTAGGACGGTAAACCCCTGCTATTTTTTGACGCAAAGGATTGTGTGCTATATCAGTCCAAATAGCATGCAGGGTTGCATACTTCAAAAATCCCCCGGACATAGTAGACCATCCGGGGACTTCTGACATACTATATTTGCGTACTATGGTTTGGGACATACTAATTGTAGTCTGGCATACTATATAGTATGCATACTATGCATATTGAGATGCAGTCCAACTTGTGCGGTGATTTGCCATATGGCACCAGAACCGGAAGTTGATGTACCACCGAGGAAGAGCTAATATGTCGCTTTCACCTATGGGTTTATGGGATTGCTTTGACAGCTCAGTAGATAGATTTCGTCACACAAACTATTGTCAATGAATACGAAACTGAAAAAGCTCCTGCCAGTCACCTTGCTGGAGGAGGACAGTGGTATGCAACGTTGTCCTCCATCTTGAAGATGCGGAAGATTGATTACGATATTGATTGCAGTGTACCAGTGTGTCTTTGTGACGGTGATGTACGGTGACTTTTTGCCATGCCTGGTGTGATTCCAGCATAATGCCGACCTACCCCCTTCAAAGTGATATTATGCACAGCACAAGAATGTGGTCTCTTTATACCATAAGGTCAGACATTTACAAGAAAGGTTCACCAATGTCTTCATAAATGAGACAAAAGGAACTGAAGTTCCGTATTAAAAATATGTAATGTTTTTTTAATAATGGTTACTTGGTATTCATTCAACAGCTAAAATTATTTTTGCAACACTTAAAGTGGAACTGACACAATTTGACAACTACTTACAGATTTGAAACAAACAGGCAATCATACTATATATAGAATATATCTAATATTTCTTATGCTACAAAACCAGTTTTATGTAACTTTATATTAGTCTCGGAATTCCATGACACAGTGTAATATATTGTTGCAAATATAAGGTGTTGAATTTAGACTGTTGGAGTCATTAATTTGTGAAAATCCTATGAAAGTATTGAACTTCAAAATGACCATATCTTCGTGATCTCTTGTCAGAATTGTTTTTAAATGTTCTCATCTTTCAAGTTATCAGCATACTGTGTTTGAACAATCCAGTTCCATTCTTCTTTTAGAAGTGGTACTATAGCAACCTCTATGGGTTGTGAATTGCATCACATGTTATGTCTAGTTTGAACCAGCACATTGAAATTGTAGTATAGACAACCCCACAGTAGAGGGCAGTACAGATATATATATTTACACAGTGCAAATAATAAATACATCTGGTACTGTCATGTTGTAAATTGAACATTGATTGGTAAAATCATTATATTTGGTTAACCCTCACCTCAATAATATAGTCCACTTGTTTCTTTCAGCCACTTACTGGCTAGATGCATTTGTCATTTTATGTGTCCTTGCCCTATGTGGCTTTCCATATCTCCTTGATGCAAGGTTCTAAATCATTGAGAAGTTTAACTGTAAGAAAACACATTCTAGCATGGACTTTGCCATAAAAGGCATCTGCCATTTTAATATAGTGAAAGGAGGGAATTCCAAATTCCAGTGCTTATCTTTCGTGATTACCTGGTTAAAATCATGTGATCCCGATTCCATCCAGGTGTTCAGGAGGGGTCAGCCAATTAACTATAGTTTATTCACTACTTACATGTTGAGATTCTCAATGCTAGGACAGACACTTCTCGAATATATTTTGAAAAGGAGGCGAGGAGAGAGAATGTGAGAAATACCCACTGTAGTGTTACAGAGAACCACACCCAACATGTCTTTTTACACCTTCAAATAATTATACATTAAATTGAAATAAACATTTGTTATAAAAGAAACATACATTTTTAATATATGTTTAACATATTTAGTCAAATTTGTTTTAAAATAATGCGTTCATTTGTAGAGCTAGTTCTACCCCAATAGTTTGTACAAATACAGTACATACATTTATTCCTTTTTATCTTACCATCAAATAACATTGTTTATATTACATTATGGAAATAGGAAAAGAAGCAATTAGGTGAAATCTTCACATTGACTTATGCATCCAATTCATTTCATTTCAAAGAAAAAAAATATATATATATATATTATATAAATATATATTATATATATATATATATATATATTTATATATATATAAATACTGTCAACATCAAAATTGATATTTTGTTTATGCTTTAGTTAATTCAGTAATATTAATGTTTGAATGCAATCATTGATTAAATAATAATTATATTTCAAATATGTATCCTCTTAAATGGCATTTAAACTGTTATCTCAAAACAAGAAATACATTTAAAAAGATTGCCAGACCCTAAATTAAAAATAAAAGACAGCGAGACCACCGGAGTACAACATTTAGTGTCTTTATAAAACAACATATTTGCAAAATATAGCCAAGGCTCATTTAAATATGCATAAATAGCAAGAAAATAGCTTCCCATTTCAATTCAAACCATTTTGAATAACAATATTTATACACAGATCAGAACATATATGAAAATAGGGTACAAACCCTTTAGATTTCTTGCTGCAGCAATCAAATCACCAGCAGGACAAAGCTAAAGCAATAATCTAGTCATCTCACAAATTATGTACACATCTCAGTCTTTAGGAGAAACATAAAACATACAGAACATTCTGTAACACAAGGCTTATTCAAGTTTGTGAAATATCATACTCCATATCTTTGGATAGGTTATCAATTATAAAAATGAACAATCCAGCAATAATCAATATAAGTACATCAAAATTATTTAAAAGAGTTCTATATTTACAATAGTGCAGACAAAATCTTAGCACAAGGCCGTACAAGGGAGAAAAACGTTTTCAATCCAGATTTTAATTTTTTAAGTTAAGTATTTTATATTCTTCAGGGTCTTGAATGATCTTCTCTGGCTTTGTACTACCTTATTTACTGACACTGTAAGAGGTCTGCAAATATGGTTGCATATTAAATCTGTTTGTAGCTTATAAAGAAAATTGATATTGAAGTTTTAATGGCTAATATCAGTTTCTTTTGCAGACTGGGATTTCCTTAAACTCTCCTCAGCAGTTTCCTTTTCATCACCAAACAGCAGGTGTTAAATCTCACAACTCTCTCGGTGCAATTTTAAGAACAGAGATGAAGTGTCGGTTAGCAATCTGTGGAAAGGGTCAGTTAGCCGGCTCAGAGATGGGAGGGGCGTGGTTCTCCAGTCTCATGGTCCAGCGGTCAGGGGTCGGGGTGTAAAATGGAGGGTGGGTGAGGACATCCTCTCCAGGCCTTGCCAGGGCAAAGGTGAATACGCCCCTCTGTCTCTCCACCTCATCCATCACGTGCTTCCTGTCTGACCGGGGCCCGGGCTCCCGGCTTTCCCTGCTCTCTCTGCTGTCACTGTCCAAGTCTTTGTAAGTCAGGCTCTTACCACCCAGGCCCAGGGCCAGCCTCTCTCTCTCCCCAAGACCCAGCCCGGGACCTCTAGCACTGCCGTGGGAGGTGGACAGCAGCTGACAGCCGCCGGACCGCTCAGGCAGCACCTTGCCATTATCACGCCGGCCGGACAGGCCTGGGGGGCCCTGCAGGAAGTTGTTGGCTGTACGCCAGGCAGCTGGCTTGCGGCCACGTCGAGGGCGTGAAACACGGCAGCTCTGCCTCTTGATGTGGCGGTGGAGGTGGTCGGAACGCGTGAAGCTCTTGTAGCAGTGCTCGCACTGGTAGGGCCGAACACCCGTGTGGATGCGCAGGTGGTTTTTCAGGTCGTAGTTGTGGACAAACTTGGAGTTGCAGTGGAGACAGATGTAGGGCCGCTCACCCGTGTGTTTCCTCATGTGGATCTTCAGTTTGTCTTGCCTGGAAACAGAAAAAACAAAACAAGTTAAAGTGTTTTGCAAGCTTTATTATAAATGATTAAATTGCAGGCAGGTATACTTCGAGGTACTGAATGGAGGGAGAAAGTAGTGTGTCAGAAGCGAGGCAGGAAATGAGAAACATTTAAAGGGGGTTTCCAAGTTCTAACTCTTAGCTATCGACTCTCGAGTGGCATTCAGATTAAAGGATAAAAATCAGTCGCCTGAACCACAAAAACACACTGTTTCCTCAGCCTAATAATATTGTTCTTTAAGGAGCTCAACCTCAGGTGTCAGCATACTAGCTGTCTACAAGCATTAAAACAATGTGTGTAGAGCTGCAGTTCATGCCCATGGCTACCTATGGGCATCAAGGCTCAATTCTCAGTTTTTCTACTTTTTAAACACTTTTATTTTAGTCGATAAAGCATGAAAAAATAGGAAATACCGGAATGATACATATTAGGTTGGAAAACTTTTTTTAAATAAAACATTTTCCAGATGGTTCCTGATCCAATAATTTAACTGGTCATCATAGCTTTTGGCTCATTGAATCTTGCCTGAAACTGAAAGGTGACACGCTCTACAAGGCCTAAGGAAATGTTTGTGAGGCCCTGACACAATGCCATAGGACCTACATTGTCATGGTATGAGAAAGTTGTGGAATTTGACATACCTAGTAAAGCGCACCTCACAGATTGTGCACATGTATGGCTTCTCTCCCGTGTGGGTTCTCATATGCCTGGGTAGTTTTCCTGCCCCCTGGATCACCTTGTTGCAGATGGGACACTGCTGGGAGGCTTTTGGCTTCATTTTCCTCTCCTCCTCCAGCTGCCAGGGAGGGAATAGCGCCCCTAGGTGACTCGACGCACTCAAGAAGTTCAGGTATGACCGGAAATCCGCCTCATCCTTTATTTGACCCAGGTGGAGGTGAGACCCCTCTGGCCCGACCATGCTGACCCCCATGCTTGATAGGCCAGAGGTCACAAAGTCTTTCAGGAAGTCGCCGTGGAGCATGCTGGGTGGAACTTCTTCCTTCTGCTCCTCCTTGATTACTTCTCTCTTTACAGCCAGGTCAAGGGGTCGGTTGTCCACCTGAAGTGGGTAGGAGGAAGGCCTGGAAGATGGGGCATGGTGGCTGGATATGTTGTTAGGATTCAGGACCTGCTGTGGGAAGCCTGGAAGCTCGGTGGCCCACATGGGATGGTAGAAGCCAGTGAGCAGAGGGGAAAAGTTGCTCCTTCTGTCCAGAACTGAGGGCATTTTAGGGTACAGCCCTTCTTGTAGCAGCGACTCGATGGAAAAGTCCTTGAGGGCACGGCTCTCCATGTTGTCATGTTCCCGTCGCGGTTTCTCACACTGAGATTCTATGTCATGTCCATTCCTCTCTCCTTGTAACCCATATTGTTGCTGGTACCGGGAGGTACCTGGTGGGCTGGAGGCTGCTTCTCTCTGCACGTCGACCTGGTCCTGACTCTCCGACGACCTTGTCGATCTCTCACTGGCATTGTCCTCATTGTCCTCCTGCTCATCCTTCCTTGACCCCTCGGCTTCCTCCTCCTCCTCTTCCTCCATTTCATCCTCCTCTTCTTCTTCATCAACATCCTCCTCCTCCTCCTCCTCTTCCTCACCCCTGGCCCCCTCCCCAGAACCCATGATCTCCAGGCAAACATTGATTATGCAAGGGATCTCCAGCATCTGAGCAGCTTCCAGGATCTCCTTCACATTGGACGTTGTCACGGTCAGTGTGGACGTGTAGGCAAACTCTAAGATAGCCGTCAGCGACTCGGGCGCCACAAAGTCAATTTCGTACATGTCGTGACGGTCACTCCCATCAGAAGTGACGGTGAAGAGCTTCTTGAAGTACTGGCTACAGGCGGCGAGGACAGAGCGGTGCGTGCGGTATTCCTGGTCCTGAACAATGAGTATTACGTCACAGAGTAAACCGGCACGACGCTGCTCATTGAGGCAGCACAGTACATCACTGCTGTGGTTGGGGAACGGGATCCCAATGAGGTCATCCTCACTATGAGACATCCTCTCCTCACTTCGTCCTGTCTACAATATAGAGAGAAACAAAATATAATTAATTTTAAATTGAATGTATTTCATCAATGTATAACTTTATATCACAAACTACATTCTCACACAATGCAGATACAGTGATAATGTATTGATTTTTATCACAGTGATTTTTTTGTTATTTTGGTTCTGTACTTTAGTGCTTTGAGCTTGAAAAGATAGAATGACAATGATGTTGAAGTGCAGACTATCAGTTAATTCAAGAGTATATTCATACATATCGAATGAACTGTTAAGAAAATTACATCATGTTTTGAAAATGGTCCCCCCATTTTAGGGCACCAAACACTATTGGACAGTTTAACATAATGTAGAATAAAGTAATAATTGTCAATACTTTGTGGCATATTCTTTGCATACAATGAATGCTTGAAGTCTGTGATGCATCGACATCACCAGACACCGGGTATTTTCCCTAGTGATGCTTTGCCAGGCCTGTACTGCAGCTATCTTCTGTTCATGCTTGCTTATGGGACTAATTGCCTTCAGTCCCCACTTCAGCATGTAAAATGCATGTTCAATTGGATTCAGATCCGGTGATTGACTCAGCCAGTCAAGGACATTCAACTTTTTGGCCTTTGTTGCCCTAGCAGTGTGGTTAGGGTCATTGACTTGTTGCATGAGGAATTGCTTACCAATGAGGTTGGAGGCATTTGGTTTAATCTGCACAGATCAAATCTGTCTAAAGACTTTAGAATTCATTGTTCTACTTGAACAAGCGGCCATACAGGCCCAAGCCAAAACACCCCCTCTACCATGTTTCACGGGTAGTATGCTTTGGACATTTATTTTTTTTCTCACTGTTTCCTCTTTCCTCTTTCCTCTTTCCATCACTCAGGTACATGTTAATCTTTGTGTAATCTGTCCACAAATTTTGAACAGTTGGGCCTCTTTTAGGTCCTCCGTTTTAGCAAACTGTAATCCTGACTTTTTGTTCCTTAGGCTTGTCCATCTTGTAGTGTATTCTCTGTACTCCTGCTGGTGTAGTCGTCTATGTATGTTAGACTTTGACACATCTACACCTGCATTCAGGAGAGTGTTTTTGATCTGTTGGGCTGTTGTCAGGGGGGGTTTCACCATCGCAGAGAATATTCTCCAGTCATCCTCTTACAGTGGTCTTCCTTAAACTACCGGGTCTTTTGGCGTTAATGATGAACCAAACTGTTGGCATGCCCAGTGTTCCTGATTGATTGAAGTTTATTTCTGAGGCTTATGACTGCCAGATTCATTTGCATTGAAGATGGCTGCAGTACAGGCCTGGCAGAGCATCACCAGGGAAGATACCCAGTTTCTGGTGATCTCATTGCATCACAGACTTCAAACAGTGCTTGCATGCAAAGCATACGCAACCAAATATTGAATATTATTACTTTATTCTACATTCTGTTGAACTGTCCAATGTTTTTTGGTGCCCAAAAATGGGGCACAATGTACAAAAGGCACTGCTATTTGTGAATGGTTCATCCAAAATGTATGAACATACTCCCAAATTAAAGCGGACAGTGTGCACTTCAGCTGCATTGTCATTGTTTCCTTTCATACTCAAGTGCTATTGTACGGAAACAAAAAAAAAAAAGAAATGGTTCATGTCTAATGAATTATGGTGCCCACTGTAGACAGTAGATTGTATTACAATTACAGCTTCCAGTTACACAATAACTTTAAAGTATTAAAATGAAATACTAAGTACTCAAGTACTGCATTTAATCAAAATACAGAATAACACAAATATCCTTAGTAACAGTATAACATTGTTTAATCTTTTTTTCTTTTTGTGTGAAATAGAGGCAGTGTTTACCTATATGATTGTATATGTATATGTATATGTATATGATTCCAGTCACTAAATCAGTCTGGATTTAAATTTTCATTTGTACTGTATATAAAAATTAAAACCTAAAAATGAATGAGAGGTATTATTCTTTGAACGAGCTCCACACCATTCAAGACCACATTCCTAACAGGACCTGTTGTAAAAACAAAAGACAATCCTCTACAGTATTGTGTTACAAAACACGTTGGACTGTAGTTCAGACGTGTTTGTGGTTCCAACCTCTGTCACCAGACAGTGAAGTCAATTTATAGATTAGTCAAATAAAATGCTTTGCAAACCTGCAGAGTAGCACTGATCACAGGTGGTGATAGATTAACAATATGTTACTTTCATTACATTCAAAGACTAAGTTATTGATCTCCATCCTACCATATATAGTATGGTGTCATTATATTACATTTAGGTTAGGAAAAAATATTATTTGACAAATGTATTCTTTTTAACATGTGTATCTTTAACATATATGGGTATGACTGAAGTTTCTCTAAAATAAAAACCTCCATTCTGTTAATTTATTTAAAATGTGTGATACAATAGTTTGGAAGGATTTGTTTTACAATTTTTGCCCCTCTAGGAATAAAGCTTACCCTTAGCTCTCCGCTCCACAGTGGGTACTGTAGGCATGCAGATAGATGCTTCAGGTGGCTTCTTACAACAATTGCACTATTAGGTCCCAGTGCTCTAGTGCTTTTACTATACGATAAGGGTATATGAGCTAGACGTTTCTCATATCAAAACTTATTGATACTGTAGAACTACATAACTCCTGAGTTACATTTCCAGGTAACAATGTGCTCAGTTACCAATCAAATATGTAATCTTCTCAATCTTGTTGCTAGGGAACAGTTGCTATGATTATTGTACAGATACTGTATCGCAACCCAGTGGAAGATACCTATACATAGACAAGAAGACATAGGTTACAAATGAAGAAAGAAAAACATTGATGGGCAGCTTAAAAAAAAAAGGTGAAGGAAAAGCCAAGTGTACATTAGCTTTTGGGTTCTTAGTTGTGTTATAGCCATATCAAAACAAACAATTAGCTGTGTCAAAGATGTCACATAGTTTCCAAAATTCACACTAAGATGAGATGGATTAGCCAAGAAGTGTATCTTATTAGCCTAAACTGTCACTAATTATACCTAACACACTTTTCTACCCAGTTTTCTAGCCAGTAAATCTGCTTTGGGGAAGAATGGAAATTAGACGTAATTTCATCACATGGCAACAAAGTGCTTGAAACAGCTTTCACAATTACAGACAAGCAATTAGTGAGGTCTAACATAATATGTCTGTATTTAATCTGCTAGTGTTGCATAGTGTTGTTCCTAAAATCAGCTGACATTTACACCAGGGAGCTACTGTAATTGCACATGTAGGTATCTGCATGAATGTCAAGCCAAAAATACAGCTCTGCGACAATGACAGTGAACAATACAGCAGGACGGGCTCTGTTAGCCAGGGTTAGGACCTTAGGGCCTTGACTACTCCAGATGTTTGCGCAGTCACACTCATCATTCATTTCGCACAGCCATAGGAAGGATCTAATGCATTTGAGGCACATGGTGAAAGTGGGAGAGAGCGAGAGAGAGCGATGTAGAGAGCGTGTGAGGGAACTAAAAAAGGGATCAGATGTCCCCAAAAGTTCCCCAACAGGTTGCACAAACACCAGCGCTGTGAAAAACCAGGAGCCTCTCCCTGGAAAAAACAGCCAAGTCAAACAATTGGGGAAAGCTTAGAACAACAGAGGATAACAGAGAGGCCTGGGAGGACTGGGGAAGGCGGCGGTTTGGCTTCACATGCCCTAAATGACACCCTAATCCCTATGTAGTGCACCTGCCTTTTACCAGAGCTTGGGCCTGGTCAAAAGTAGCAAATACACTTGCTCTCACTCACTTTTCCCCTCTCTCTTTGCTCTGTCTTTCTGTCTCTCCTGCTCTAGCTAACAGCAATACACTAGAGCTAATTACCATGTACTGTTTAGGATCTGAGGAGGATGTGCCACATGGACAGAAAGGGGCGGGGGGGAGAGGTGAGAAGGAAGACGGGTGAAGAAAATGGATGGGGGGTGGGGGAACACCAGTTTTCCACCACAAGGTCACTGGATGGATAACTTTTTCATCACACCACGCCTCCTTTAACCCCGCTACCTCCCTTCTCCATCTAAAGGGTGGGGACTCCACTTGTAAACCTTTGTCAAAGAGCCCAGTGACCCCTTAATTTCATGTGATTTGCTAGGGCAGTAACTCCCTTCTCAGTCTCCCAGCCAATGGGATGACATCTTTTGATCCTGTGATTTTACTACATATACGAAATCAAAGCTATTTCACTGTGCTTCATCAATACAGTATATGGGTTAACTATTAGAAACAAATATTTTTGGGGGGTTTACAACTTAGAAACTAATGCACATCATTGATAATGAGCTGGGGAAGAGCGATACGTAATTGGATGTTTGGAGAGACACACTGCCAACAGGAAATATTTAAGGCTGAAATTGGAAAGATGGCCTCCCTCTCCATGGCTCCTCTGCCCCGACCTCTCTTTTGCTATCTGTCTATCTTCTCTCCACCACTCGCCCACCAGAACTTTTTGTTACCATTGGTGACACGGTGTCCTAACTCGCCTCCAGTACTGTGGCATCCAGTGTCATCATTAGAGGCTCCCAAGGGCTAGACAGGGGCTAACTAGGGGGCAAACAGTAAGCCTTCCCTCACTCCATCAGCAAACTCCCAAACACCACCTCTGATTAGTAACTCCAGGGCCACCAAGAGTCACCAAGGGCCCCCCAGGGTCCCCTAAGCTCCATTGTCTAGGGAAATCTTGATATGCGCTATAGTCTAAACTGCTCAGTGAAATTGGTGTTCAGAGCCTATCTGGCGTTCAGAGCCTGTTCTTTACAATTAGTCAGTTATGGTGGAAACACATCCACTGTCTCTGGGGAAACTAGTGTCACTAATCTACACTGACTTTACAATTATGAATGAATTAATAGCCTGTTGTTAAGAATTAGATGGCTGTCAGAATATCCACAGCTTGACTCTATAATGACCTGCGCAGTGATACATACAGCTCATTTCAATTCTTGAAGTGCCATTGCCAAATTGAAAAGAAAATAGCATAGCATTACTATATAAGCTTAATTCAGGATTGTATTAATCAACTTCTACTTTATTGTGTCACAGTAGAGATTATAAAATACTTTGCTTTGTTTGTTAAAGTAGAGAGGGAACATTGCTGTCACAACGGAAGACCACAATTTGAAAGTAGTAAATTCTTGAGCAGGACAAATTAAATGAAATAATAATATTTTATTTTATACTGTATAGTGACGCATCTCTGATTGACCATGCTACTTGACCTGACTTACATAGTTTAAGGTGTTGCCACTACAGAATAAATCATTATTATTAATCTGTTCACATTTCTACTTCCGACAGTTTAAGATTATGGGAAGTGTCACGTTTTTCTAGTAGTAAATTTAACATGTGTAAGCCAATCGTGTAGGAGTTTGTTTAAATAAAGGCCAATCTTAGAGGAGTTTATTACTGGGTCACCCACTGAGCCTCCGGGGATCTCACCATTATCTGTCTCAGACAGTGCAGTTATTGCATTGGTTGTTTATTAGGTGAACCATTCCTTTTTTATTTAATTCTGGAACTCCCATAATTGATTTTACAATTATGTTATCTCTATAATTATTATATATATTACATTGTGTAAAATAATTGACAGACAATATTTCTAAACCTTTTTGCTATAATGCAGTGTTTCTGCTTTAATTAATATAATTTACATATATAACGTATGCTTTAGATTTTGTTTTACAATTGGTCATGTTCAGAAGAGTGGTTTCATCACAACTTCTCATGCTGTGCGTCTTAGCGATTTATGATAAAATAACACCCATTGCCATTAGGGTACAGGTCACAAAAATTTTCATAATTGCTACCCTGTAAAACAATCCATAGAAAATGTAAATATATAAAGCACCTCCAAAGTATTTTTATTAGATAACAAGCAACTGTTGTGAAAAAATAAAGTCTAATGCCTATATTC
This sequence comes from Umbra pygmaea, assembly GCA_016801145.1. Lineage (NCBI taxonomy): Eukaryota > Metazoa > Chordata > Actinopteri > Esociformes > Umbridae > Umbra > Umbra pygmaea. Next base: position 6,445 of record JACXGM010009852.1, on the reverse strand, counting down.
TGTAAGCATGAGGCAATAGTTTCATGAGCTTACCACAAGTGTCAAAACCAATAATCTTTAACAACCTTCACCTCATTTCACACTACCCAACTTAAGTTAAAAAATAAATTACATTTCCTAAATTACAAAAAATCACTAATTAGAGAATACTAAAATGTAAAGTGTTAAATTTAAAACATTTATATTCACAATTGTGTCTCAAATATTAAAAAGAATACAATAAAATAAATTGCATCCATGACAAGGATCAAGTTGTCTCCACATTTGAAAACAAGGTCTTGGCACCTTAGTTTTCCCGAGATGTAGTCTCATGGTGCTATCTAAATAATTACATGAGTCATCAAATTACCGTATCCACAAACTGAACTGAGTCAGTGTTGCACCTGGGAGCGATACAACACAACTTACTAAAGTAGCTAAAAGAAAGAGCTATGGATACACAAACTACACACACACAAACACACACTGAACAGGTGTATTACTTTAACGTGCAGACAATAAGGAGACATACAACTAGGAGTGTTTGGCAACAACATCCCACAAGAACGAACAATTCTACAAAAAACAAAGCTTTTCCTCAGCACCTACCTTGCCTTTAATTCTATATTCCTAGTCTACAGTGTAGTCTGGTGACCTGTCACATTGCCACTTCATAGTTGTGAATCCCGAGTTGCGTGTCAGTCAGTCAGTCCATTCACAATCCCCTTGCATCGGCCGCCCATTCACAAAACAAAAAAAAGAACTGGGAATATCCAATGCTCCCAGCACCAATACAAAGACAAGGAATTGCTATTAGAGTGGAACACTGAAACTCTGGAGCGGAGCGATGAGTGTGTGTGTCCCTCTTTCAGGTTTAAACAAGCTGGTGAGCAGAGCAACAGTGGAGCGAGGAGAGAGACGGATAGAGAGAGAGAGAGAAAAGGGGAGAAAGGCAGTCAGTCTTGTTATATTCACAGTAGGGAAAGAGAGCCGAGCAGCACTTCTGCAATGTGGGGATGTCGCACCGCTAGGTTTTATAGCAGGGTGGGTAGCTGAAAGATAATAATACCCCCGGCCCTCCTCCACAACACAAGTTAAGCACACTATGTAATAAGCTCATGCCTCAGACACCCTCTGATTTAGAGCTGACAAAAATGAATTTTTTGAATTTCAACAAGGAGGGACAGAGTGAAACTGCTAGGGGTTGTTTAGGGGCAGAGATGAAGAAGAAAATGTGTTTTTCATCTCTGATCTCCGCTTATCTGTTGAATGTACTAATTGCATTTTCGAGGTGAAAAATATTGATTCTGATTTCCCGTATCATTTTCCTGTGATATATAATTTCAAATTTTACAGTCTTGCTGAAACAAAAACGGTTACAACAAGTTATGCTGCTGACCAGGTAATGTAATTTAATTATGGTTTTAGCAAGTAAAAATAATGCACGCTTACATCTTAAGCAAAATTAAACCAGCACTGCGGAGCTTAGAACTGTAACGGGGGTCAAATGGCTCAGTGTTAGTCAGAAGGTTGCCGGTTCAATTGCAGACTGTGTCAAATGTCCTTGGGCACGACATTTACCCTAAATTGTTGCAGGGAGAATGTCCCTGTACTTACTGTAAATCACTCTGTATAAGTGTCTGCTATATGACTAAAATGTAACAGACCAGCATTCCCCACCAAAACCAGTTAAGAAACTCTTCGAACTCAAAGCTGGCCTAAGATGTCTTTTTTTATAGCTGCCTTCTGTATAAAGCCTTAGCAGAATGGCCCGCAAACACACAGATAACAACTTTAGTAAAACAGACAGAAACATGGTCTCCACATGTTCATCTGAATCCGGGGAAATACAGTAGTTAAAGGGCATCACTGGCAAAATTCCAAACTATCCCTTTAAAGGAATATGTCTCGTAACATATCTCTGTTTTACCAGAGATTCTGCTCAGTGTGTGTTAGTGAGAGAGACTATCTAATCTGGGTTTATAATCTGGAGCAGTTCTCCACTCTGTTAAATAACCTGTCGGTTTCCTGTTGATTCACGTGTAGTCAACCTTTGCTGCATCTTTCCGCTTAATGTATTGGATGATTTATACCACACTGTCCGAATATGTGTTTTGCTGAATTGTGTCAATAGCTTTCTAATTAGTAAATAAATGCAGATATCAATCAATACTTGCTCTTTGCTGTTATAAACTCTAAAGGGCCTTATCCATGACCAGTACTCAAAGCTTTGCTCTCCGCTTGGTAGGGTGCCTTCTAACACAGCTATAGTACTCTAGCTTAGCTAGCATGGTAGTTGTTTTTGCAACTAACTTTTCTAACTGAATTCTGTTTATGACAATTGCTTCTTACCCATATCCACATGCGATTTCCGTGTAAAATGGTGATTATTTTGCATAAAAAATCAGGGAAACCCTTTAGGTTCAGAGTAAAAATGTTAAATATTATTTTAAAGAACTCCTTTTAATGGTTCCATAAATCCTTCCAGAGGGATATTCAGAGAACCTTTAGACATTCCCTCATTTTCAACTTGAAGAACCCTTTAAAGATTCTCTCCTTTAGAGATCTTTTATTTTACACTGTAGTGTTTTGAGGACAGGTCTGCAGTAATAGTAAAATCAAATTGTACCTGCTGCTACTATTGTCACTTTTTTGTTCTATAATGTTTCTTATCTCTGACCTACTTCCTTTCTCTATTTGTCATGGATCTTTATTATAAGACTACATCAAAATAAAAGCAAACCATTTGAAAGCAGATATCCACTGTTGTATTTATCTAATTAAATATATGACTTCTTGTTTGACTTCTGCATTTGATTCAAACTCTAGTTAGGAGGTAAAACTGATCTGACAGAAGAGCTGACAGGTTCTTCTGATTCACTGTGTAGAGCAGTGGGAGTATATTCTGGTGCTTTCTACATGTAGGGGTCGATGACACTCTCGTTAGACCCGGGTGTTTATATTGAACAGGAAAATGAAACAGAAAGAAAAGATGTGGTCGCCTTCCTCTTCATTTTTGAAAGGGAAATTATCTGTCTTTTTTATGGATTTGATAGACGGGTGAGAGACATTTAGAGAGAGTTGGAGAGAGAGCGGTATGGAAAAAGAGAGAGGCACTGACTAAATCTCACACTCTTGTGCTCAGAGCGGTGGGTATGCTTGTGAACTTTTAGACAATGAAAATGTGAGATGGCAAAGGAAGCAGATTTTTAAGGTGTTATAACAATGAACATATTGCTCAATGTCTATGGCAATGACTAAGGGAATTTAGTCAGGACTAACAGAACTATGTACACAGAACTTAAAGGCCGGACTCTTTTAAGCCCCCTGTTTTTCCATGCCACATTATGTTTGCTTTTGAGTAATTCAGCCACACCATCCAGAGTGCTGTACATACTTCATTGAAGTACCTTTGTAAATTAAACATCTTTGGTTGCAAGGGGAGGAAATTATTAGCTAGTGATGATTATGTTGCCATTGTGATCAGGGCTACATTGGAATATTAGACTGGACACTTTGAAAATCGTCCGATAGGCGAACCTCAGGTTGAAAATGAACAATGCGGATTCCGTCCTGGTCATGGAACAACAGATAAAATCTTCACTCTTGCAAGGATCCTGGAGGGGGCCTGGGAGTATGCCCATCCGGTCTACATGTGTTTTGTGGATCTGGAGAAGGCGTATGACCGAGTGCCCCGGGAGATACTGTGGGAGGTGCTGCGGGAGTATGGGGTAAGGGGGTCCAATCTCTGTATGACCAAAGCAAGAGATGCCTCCGGGTTCTCGGCAGTAAGTCGGACTCATTTCAGGTGAGGGTTGGCCTCAGCCAGGGCTGCGCTTTGTCACCAATCCTGTTTGTAGTATTTATGGACAGGAAATCGAGGCGTAGTCGGGTTGGGGATGGGTTGCAGTTCGGTGGGCTAGGGATCTCATTGCTACTTTTTGCAGATGATGTGGTCCTGATGCCATCATCGGCCTGTGACCTTCAGCATTCATTGGATCGGTTCGCAGCCGAGTGTGAAGTGGCTGGGATGAGGATCAGCACCTCTAAATCTGAGGCCAAGGTTCTCAGCAGAAAACCGATGTAGTGCCTACTCCAGGTAAAGTCCTTACCCCAAGTGTAGGAGTTCAAATACCTTGGGGTCTTGTTTGCAAGTGAGTGGAAAAAGGAGCGGGAGATTGGTCGGAGAATCGGCGCGGGGGCGGTATTACACTAAATTTATTGCACCGTTGATCTCCCGGTCAGTTTTTGTTCCTACACTCACCTATGGTCATGAACACTGGGTCATGACCGAAAGAACGACATCCAGGGTACAAGCGGTTGAAATGGGTTTCCTCAGGAGGTTGGCTGGTGTCTCCCTTAGAGATAGGGTGAGAAGCTCCGTCATCCGTGAGGAGCTCAGAGTAAAGCCACTGCTCCTTTGCGTCGAAAGGAGCCAGTTGAGGTGGTTCGCGCATCTGGTAAGGATGCCCCCTGGGAAGGTGTTCGAGGCATGTCCAGCAGGGAGGAGGGCTCGGGGAAGACCCAGGACTAGGTGGTGGGATTATATCTCCAACCTGGCCTGGGAATGCCTCGGGATCCCCCAGTCGGAGCTGGTTAATGTGGCTCGGGAAAAGGAAGTTTGGGGTCCCCTGCTGGAGCTGCTGCCCCCGCGACCCGACCCTGGATAAGCGGACGAAAATGGATGGATGGACTTGGTTTTAAATGTAGGGTTTACAGAGAGTCAGGGCATTCGATTAAAATCTTTAAAAGAAATGATGGCACACTACAAAGGGCAGTGTCCCCTTCAAGCCCACAGAGTAAGAGTGCATCCGACTGTTTCTCAGACACAACGTCCAATAGCCTCAGGTCCCCCATCCAGAAATCTACAAACAACACTGCTGAGCTTCATATGCATACCAGTAGTGCAATGTGTGGGGCTATGCAAAATATTTAGAAAGACCCCAGCCTTCCTAAAGGTTGCATCATTTTTGTAAGCATATAGAGGTAGAGCTTGGAAGAATTAACAGGGAAGGCCACTAACTGTTTGCAGACAGCGTGCCAAGCAACAATCCGACCTATAAGACTGCTTTATGAAAATGCTTTATTTGCTCTTGTGAAAATCTCTGCCAGCTTCACAATGGAAATGTATGTATAGGTGTACTGCACAGGTACATACCATACAATAGATATGGTCATTGTGATCGTATGGAGATCAGATGTCCTAGATTTTGAAGACGAGTAATCAAAATACTTTGTCAATGCACATTATTATTGTCACAAGGTGACAATTTTAATTTTCATAATTAATTGAAGGTAATTTAGGGTGCAGAATTACAAATTATTTACAGAATTTAACAGATAAAAAAAAGTTTCACCTTAAGCAGGTCATCAGATTGAGAACAACTTCTCATTTGCAATCGCGACCTGGCCAAGACAAGGCGTAAGGTGCAAGAAGACATATAGATTTACACACTAAGACACACAATTAGACACTACAATTATTCAGATTATGCGGCAGGTATATCAACTGTACAGTCAGTGAAAAAAGGGTCTAGGTTAGTAGTAATGAAAAGTGGCAGTGCAAAATTAACACTAGAATAGGTAGCATAATGCTTCTGGATAATGAAACGCTATGTGCAAATTATACAAAGACAGCAGTGTAGGTGAATATGTGTCAGATGCATTAAGGTTTTGATGAAAGTACTAGGGCCTAAATGGGCAAAGGTTTTAACACCCATCAGTCATCGGGGCGCAGATGGCTCAGTGGGTAGGGAGTCAGACTTGTAGTCAGAAGGTTGCCAGTTCGATTCACGACTGAGCTATATGTCGTTGTCTCCTTGGGCAAGACACTTTACCCTAATTGCTCCCAGGTCGTTGCTGTAAATAAGAAATTGTTCTTAGTCAACTTACCTGGTTAAATAAAGGTTAAAATAAAAAAAATAAAAAAATAACTTAATAACACTCTTGTGAACATGTTATTATCGCAATATTAATTTATTGAGACCAGCTATCAGTTTTTCAATTATTTCTTTAGAATATTTTTCCACACACCTTGTAGAATATGTAAAACAGGTGACCTTCCTCCAGGTTCTTTGCAGTGATAGGTGATTGTTGCTTTGCATTCCTGACTAGCCTACAAGCAGTTTTGCAATTTCTTTCAGTCTTGGTATCAACATTTCCTCTTAAATTCCATAAATTAATAAGATTTTGGACAGAGCAAATTGTAATCAGGACACGTTTAAATATCTTTTTATAGCTTTTCCAGGCTTTGTTAGAGTCAATTATCTTTATTTTCTAAAACTGTCATCTTTTTATCGGAGCCCATGAATGTTAAACACAACCCCCTCCCTGAGAGGTTGGCCATGTCACAGTAATTATTTAGCTCCAGAAGTGTCATCACCTGCTTAGACTCAGCATGCAAAAAGCTTTGCTCATTCCATGTGTTTTATTTTGATCTGTCGGTTAAATTCTGCACACCTTTGCT
>JACXGM010009851.1:0-27020 GCA_016801145.1 Umbra pygmaea | reverse complement strand
ATGGGTTTCCTCAGGAGGGTGGCGGGCATCTCCCTTAGAGATAGGGTGAGAAGCTCAGTCATCCGTGAGGATCTCAAAGTAGAGCCGCTGCTCCTTTGCGTCGAAAGGAGCCAGTTGAGGTGGTTTGGGCATCTGGTAAGGATGCCCCCTGGGCGCCTCCCTAGGGAGGTGTTTCAGGCACGTCCAGCTGGAAGGAGGCGTCGGGGAAGACCCAGGACTAGGTGGCGAGATTATATCTCCAACCTGGCCTGGGAACGCCTCGGGATCCCCCAGTCGGAGCTGGTTAATGTTGCTCGGGAAAAGGACGTTTGGGGTCCCCTGCTGGAGCTGCTGCCCCCGCGACCCGATCTCGGATAAGCGGATGAAAATGGATGGATGGATGGACACGAGGGCACTGTTGGACCACACAATTATATCGGCTATAATAATGTAAATATAAAATATTGATCGGAAGTCATATTTAGGGTGTGTTCACTCCACAATATGACAGAATGTAACATGAATGTTCATCAAACAATAAACAATAAAACATGTACCAGTCAAATGTTTTAGAACACCCATGGATTTGCATGTGTTTTGACAGAAATTGATACCTTGATTCACAAAGTCGGCATTACATTGATCAGAAAACTATAATTTAAACATGATTAATTATGGATGAACTATTAGATTTATTCTTTAGGACACTGGAATAATTGCTGCTGAAAACTTGGCTTTGACGTTGTATGTGAATAATAATTATAAATCAGTCATTTCCAAAAGTGACATTTGCAACACTGGTAATGTCTTGGATATGTTTTAATCTATGTAAAGCCACCTTGGTCAATTTCTATGAAAAACATGAATATCCCTATGTCCCCCTATTTGCCAGTTTGAGAGCTTAACAAAAAAATGTTGGTATGAAAATGAGAAAGTAAAACAGGAGACCAATAAGTGTAATGAAATAAGAAAAAAAGGAATACAATTTCATCCAAATGAAAGGATTAATGGTGGTTAGCTTTTAGCATACTCCATACTGCAAAATTCCCATGACAGCCGGAACCATGCAGGTTATTAAAGAACCTGTGCTGAAGTTTGATGCATCCAGAAAGTATTCACACCGCTTCACTTCTTCCACATTTTGTTATGTTACACCCTTATTCCAAAATGTATTAAATTCATTATTTCCCTCAAAATTCTACAAACAATACCCCATAATGACAAATGTGAAAGAAGTGTGTTTAAAATCTATTTAGTTTATTTAATTAAAAAAAAGCACATGTACATAAGTATTCACAGCCTCTGCTCAATACTTTGTTCAAGCACATTTGGCAGGAATTAGAGCCCCAAGTCTTTTTGAGTATGATTCTACAAGCTTGGGACACCTATTTTCCTCCCATTCTTCTTTGCAGGATCTCTCAAGCTCCATCAGGTTGGATGGGGAGTGTCGGTGCACAGCCATTTTTAGATCTCTCCAGAGATGTTCAATCGGGTTCAAGTCTGGGCTCTGATTGGGTCACTCAAGGACATTCACTGTGTTGTCCTGTAGCCACTCCTTTGTTATCTTGGCTGTGTGCTTATGGTCGTTGTCCTGTTGGAAGATGAACCTTCAACCCAGTCTGAGGTCCAGAGCGCTCTTTCAGCAAGGATGAATCTCTACATTGCTGCATTCATCTTTCGTTTGATCCTGACTCGTCTCCGAGTACCTGCTGCTGAAAAACATGCCCACAGCATGATGCTGCCACCACCATGCTTCACTGTAAAAATGGTATTGGCTAGGTGATGAGCGGTGCCTGGTTTCCTCCAGACATGACGCTTGCCATTCAGGCCATAGAGTACAATCTTTGTTTCATCAGACCAGATAATTTTATTTCTCATAGTCTGAGAGTCCTGCAGTTGCCTTTTGACAAACTCCAGGCAGGCTCTCATGCGCCTTTTACTGAGGAGTGGCTTCTGTCTAACCACAATACCATACAGACCTGATTGGTGGAGTTCCTCTCTTCACAGAGAAACACTGGAGCTCTGTCAGAGTGACCATCAGGTTATTGGTCACCACTCTGATTAAGGCCCTTCTCCCACGATCACTCAGTTTGGCCCGGGTGGCCAGCTCTAGAAAGAGTTCTGGTGGTTCCAAACTTCTTCCATTTATGGATGATGGAGACAACTGTACTCATTGGGACTTTCAGTGCTGCAGAAATTCTTCTGTACCCTTCCATAGATCTGTGCCTCGATACAATCCTGTCTCTGAGGTTTACAGACAATTCCTTGGATTTCATTGCTAGGTTTGTGCTCTGACATGCACTGTTAACTGTGGGACCTTATATAGACAGGTGTTTGCCTTTCCAAATCATGTCCAATCAACTGAATTTACCACAGGTGGACTTTAATCAGGTTGTGGAAACATCTCAAGGATTATCGGTAGAAACAGGAGGCACCTGAGCTAAATTTGGAGTGTCATGGCAAAGGCTGTGAATACTATGAACATGTGCTATTGTTAGTTTTTTATTTTTAATTAATCTGCTAAGATTTCAAACACACTTCTATCACATTGTCATTATGGGGTATTGTTTGTAGCCAGACTCTAGACCACACACGCCTGGATTGTCTGTGTCATACCTGTCTCGTTAGCCTCAGATGTAGAGCTTAAGATGTTAAACACTGACCTTTGGATGAACAGAATAAACATCCTCTCATGGGCCTTCGATAATGCACAGAAGCATTTTCCCCCAAATGTTGTACAGCTGACACAGGATATTCCCAGGTCATTGTCAGTGTATTGGGTACCCATGGCCAGAGTAGAACACTACTGCTTAGAGTGATGGCAAAATGCTAAATTGTCCACACTACATTTCCGACTGGCTGCAGGCTCCCCATCAACATAGCAGCGGCTTCTGATGATTTAAACAGATTCAGACTTTGATTTAATTATACTTCCCAAATATATGGTCATTTGTACACCTATATGTTAATTTGCCAACACCTAAGCTGCTCAATTAACTGGAGGAAAAGCTGAATCAGTTGCGGCTGTAGAGAACCTATATTTCCTATATTAGCTCTTATGGAATCAAATTGAGGAGCACTGGCAATAACATTGGGGCACAGTAGTAATATTGTGCCAAGAGATATTTTAAAAACAACTTTATGCAAAGTCAAGAAATCCAAGTCAAAATAGGAAAAATATGAGACTAATACAAGTGTAATTGAGGATTACAGCCATTTAAACTTTTGAACTTGTGTATGTAACATGTAACATCCAACATGGCTGTGTTCTAGCTGCAGGCGAATTCAACAGCATTGATCTGCAACACTTCAGTTCACCTAAAGACAGTCAGCCATGTGAATCATTTTACACTGCTAGCAGCATGTTAGTAAGATGTACTAGATAGGGTTATTACATTGTAATATGTACGTTGTTAGGCATTTTATGTGAATTTGAGGAAAACAAGAGGATGTTGAAGCAATATACTGTAGATGTCAGCAGGCTAGTGCATTGTACATCAGTTCATACTTTCTCCAGTATTAGCTGCAGACCATACGGAACAAAGCAAATACCAATATACAAATTATTGAAAATCTGGCTAAGAAAGGTATATAGCATTAGCTTGTGGGTAAATTGGCTACGGAAAGTGGGCAAACTAATTGTAATTGTGGCAGAGCGCTATGTTCCCATCGTTCAATGTGACTGAATAAAACATTATTGTACAGACTTTTTACACATACACTACGTGTTCATAATGACATACCATTTATGTACAAGAGATAACAATTAGACACATGGTAGAAAGGAACAAGGCTAGGTCTTACAGGAAATGTTTAATTAGACAACTGAACGCATGCCAGAAAGAACCATGTTACAGCAGTTTCACCTCGAATCCCCCCATCCATTCTTCACACTACAGGAGAGAGACTGGAAACATACCGCGAACTCCAGGAAACCTTGCCATCTGCTTTTGACACATCACTCTTGTTGAATACTAAGCGGGGGAGGGGACATTTTGTATGAAAAGTATAACGTCTTGACACAACTTTTGGGTTTGGAGTAGTGACGCTGGGGTTTATAAGTAAGCACAGATTGCAGCAAAAACGTGTTTTTGTTTGCTTCTTAGTAAACACGCCCTTGGTACATGTTGGCATCATTTTTTTGGCAAATAGGAAGAGTATTCACATCTCTCTTACACATCTTGCTTATAGGACTTTACCTCTCACACAAAACATTAAGAGACGATACAAAAGTTGCTTTAGGTAGCATTCACATGCAGTTTTATTCAGCGTATTCTCCGTAGACTAGGTTTAGATTTTTATGTTTTCCTTACTTGTTTTTACATAGAAATGTACACCTAATTTTTTTCAGGTTTTGGGTAGTATTATCTTACATACAAGGATTTTAGGATGAGCGAATTAAATAGCGGATCAGTCTAATCCCCAAATGAAAAACCTCCAGGTTACAGAAACATCTCCCATTTACGAAAAGACAAAACAGACAGACACCTAAAAAAAAAGAAGATGAGAAACTTGTGCTTATATTTCTGAAGGAGCTCAGTCAGGTTACTACAAATCCCACAATTCCTGGCTCACGCTGACATCAGGGTCCACCAATGCACCAGTTTTACAGTGCATCTACATGTTTCTGTTAACACGATACATTTTTAGACACATTTGCCAATGTGCCAATTTGCTCATTACCAATTCTAGCTTTAGTAACTCAAATATATTTCATTGTGCAGCTCCATTTCATTGTATGTGCCTACATTTCTCCACTTCAGCATAGACAACTCTTTGTGAACACATGTCAGTGTAGAGCCCTGGATACTGTGGTTTACTGCCAAAATGCACAGCCCATGAAAAAGGAAACTCTCGACAGAGGAAGTGTATGCACATTGGTCCATCTGTTTCTTCCAACAATTGTGTCACAATTTTTCTTGATTATTGATGAGCCAAAATACCATAATATAAAAAATAAATGCAACCCTTTCACAAAACAATGAGAAATAAATAATCAAGTGGTGTTCTGGTTGTATATGTACATACACAAAGAGTTGTTTTGTTGATCTATATACCGTATGTACACAATCAATCGGCAGAGTGCTTTTCAGCTTAAGCACTTACATACAACTGGAATTATACTTTCACACTCTGCAAAGTCTGGGGGAAGAGCAAAAAAACTAAATAACTTAAAGGGGTGAGTCAGAAATTCTACTACATGTTTTGTTTTTATCCCCACAAGGTTGCAACGGTTTGTAGGGAGAGAGATGTTAATTTCAAATAAAATGTTTTTTTTCTTCACAGATGACTCCTCGATGAAATTACATAAGAAAATAACGTAAAGAAATAGCTTATTCCAATCATTAACATTGATCAACTACGACATGCACAATGCTTTTCTAACCTTTGGAGGGAGAAGCTGGATTTTTCTGCACAGACCACAGGCTAATTGTGGATTTTGTAGTTTTATATTGAATAATGCTGTTATTGAACTACAATCAATATAGAGGGCATTGTTGTGATTTCCAACCAAATAACTGTGCCCGAATTCATTTGTTTGACCGATATATATATATAACACAGTCAAAATCAAGAGATCGTATGAGAATCACATCAGTTCAAACTCAAGCCACTGAACTGCATTGTGGGATTCATAGTTCACTCTCTAAAATGGATGGTGTGTTGCTCTTTATCTACATATAGTTCTGCCATTCTCCATATTGGGTTCATTGTCTTACTTTTCTCACAATAATGTCAAAAAAGGTAATGGTTGCAGTAGCGTCCATTCTGAAATTCTCGATCCCTTCGTAAAAGTCTTCTACCATTCCTTGTATCTATTCATTGAGCTATTGTTCAGACTTGTCCAGAGCTGTGTATATGGTAGATGAATCACCCTCACTAAAAAATAATGTTTTTAATCACATCCTAATCCTATACGGAAGTGGAAGCGTATGAACAAGGGAGGTCTGTGTCCCGGAGGCAACTCAGTCCCTTCTGCCACACGGCCGTCACAATACAGTTCCTCACAACGTGTACCCCCTGGGCCACTAAATCCAGACGGCTATCAACTACGCTACTTACACAATTCCAGTTCAGCCTCAGCCTGTTCTGTCCTGTTTGTAGGCATTCTCCATGTTTTCACAGGGTATATGCAGTGTGTCTGTATGTGTGGGTGTTCTTATGTGTAAGTATTTAAGTAATCCATCAGGACTGTCTTTCTATGTATACAGTACATATTATATTTTTGTGTACAGGCATATGTCCATTAGTATGCGTTATTTACGTGTACCTGTAGCTCTATGGGATAACAAGTCCACATCTAAATATTCATTGTGTGTGTGTGTCGGCGCATGTGTGTGTCTGCGCGTGTGTGTATTTTGTGTGTCTGCGCATGTTTGTATTTTGTGTGTCTGCGCATGTGTGTGTCGCGTGTGTATGTATTTTGTGTGTCTGCGCATGTGTTGCCATCTCAAACGCTCCTGGGGGGTCTCTGTTGCTCGTGGGTCCTCCGGTTTCTGCCTTTCTTGTTTTCCTGCATCCGCCTCCACTTAGCCGCATGCTGGGTTCCACCTCGACTCCCCCCACCAGGCACCTGGGTCCCCCCCTGTTCTCCCCCCAAAGCGTCTTGGCCATTCTGGGGGTTTTGGGCATCGGGAGTAGCCAGTGAGTTCTGGGTCTTCTGGTTGTTGTTTTTAGGGGCCTCTGCCTGGTTAAGTATACCCACCATGGGCTGCACTTTCTGGTTGCCATGGGCCTGGGTCTGCTGCTGTTGCATTGTGGGAGGTCCACTCCGCTGTTTCTGGAAGTTGGTTGGACCTGCGCTGAGAGGACTACTTTTAGGCTTCAGGCCTGCGCTGAGAGCTTCGCCGTCAGGCCTTGCTGGACTTTGGCTGTTGTTGGTGACAGGGGGGGGTTTCAGGCGCCGTTGTTTGCGCTCCTTCCTCCACACGCGTTCGCAGAACTCCTCCACACTGTTCAGGTCAGGGTGATCCAGGAGAGACAGGAAGTCACGGTACCACAGCTTGTGTTTTGTTGTTTGACCGGAGCCGGCCGGCCCACCTCCTAAGACACCGAGCCCTCCAGCTCCGCCTTGAGGCCCGGCAGGTAGCAGTTCGCCCAGCCTCTGCATGGGGATGACCTGGAGAGACAGGCGGAGGAGGGGCTGGATGAAGCCATGCTCCACCGCGTGGCAGGTGTAGACACCTGAGTCAGCCTGCGTCAGGGTGCGGATTAGCAGGCCTTGCGCGGTGCGGATCAACCTGTCTTCTGGCTTGATCTGGAGACCGGGAGGAGAAAGGGCAAAAGGTAAGAGAAACAAACTGGACTGTTTAACAAAGATGATAAATTATGTTTTTTTGTTGGGGTATTTTTACTAGTTTTATTTACTGGAAAGTAGGAAGCAGACATTTTGGAAACAGGTATGTAGAGGTAGACTGGCAGCAAGGGTTAGAAAACCCTACCAGGGTTTCCCGCACCACTTTGCAGTCAAGGCAGCCGCCTAGACAACCGACATCTTCCGCCTTGACTATGCAGTCCCAAAATAGAAAATCTGAGCTTGTAAATATGACGTGTTTTGCGTCCGAACAGCGCCATCTAGTGGTGTATTAATGGCATTGTGCTCAGTCCCCCCCCCCGGAGAAGAATGCCGCCTTAACTAACCCATTTTCTGCGGGAAACCCTGCCTACACAAAGAGGCAAGCGTGATCCAGAGTCGGGAGCTGAGACCACTATACCAAACTCCAGTGTAACATAAAACATTCTAAAGCAATGGTTCCCAACCTTTTTCATGACACGGCATGGATGTGACCAAAAATGTCAAGGCACACCAACACATTTTACGATTAATAATTGATGATAAATAAATAAATGATTCCAGCTCACAGTACATGCAGACAAGTTTCACAGGGTTATACAAACTTGCAGACCAAAAACATAACTTTACATGCTATTGAACTTGTTCACCTCTGGTTAACACATGACTATCTTTTCACTTTCGAAGTGCACAAAAACATAATTCAGTAAACACTGAAAAAAGGATAGCTACCAAAAATAGTGACATATAACACATTGAACAAAATTTGGCCCTGAAACAGGCTCTGTCTTTTTTCATTAGAATCAAAGTCATTTAAAATTAAATCGGGAACAGGGGTGAATCGAGATAGCGATTTTATAACGATTAATTGTGCAGGCATCATTATGGTACACAAAGTGAAAAAGTCCAACCTTCATATGCAATCCCTTGCCTGGTCAATTCTCCCTATATTCCAACCAAACTGTACTTATTGAACAATGGCGAATATGTAGCACTGCTAAACATTTTCTTAGTTTGCAATCAAACAAAAAAACATGATTCTGGGCGTGGTTTCCCCAACTACTTAAAACTTGTCTGAATAAGTGGCAGAAAGTACCTTCGATTTATATGGGACGTTGCTTGACATTTGAATACAGACACGCGTATTTAGAGTCATGTCAACTGCCGGTGCAACCTTACTTCACTTTCCAATTAGATTGGAGGTTGAACATGATCTGAGTGAGTGATGTGAGACAATTTTGTCTCCAGTGCATCAGCTTTAGATATCCTCACTGGAGAGCAAAAGGAGCATTATGAACAAAGCGCTGCATAAATTGCCCCCTAACAAAATAACACATTAGATTTAGAAAAATTTCACGACGCACAACTGTTCTAATGCATCGTCTGTCGACCTTCACAACTACTCCGTAAAAGTCAGTCATTGGTAACCAGTCAAGTTCTTGTCACAGATCAATATTACACAATAACAATGTTCGGCAGATTGTACAGTTGGTTGCGTGTGTATGTACGCACCTCGTGTTTGCGGTCTTCGTTGGGTCTTTGAAGCTGCCAGTAGATGAGGGCTCGTTGAGACTTGGGACTACACTCCAGGAACATGCTGCTGTTCTCCACTCCATACACACTCCTGTCTTCCACGTGACCCAGCCCATCCACGTCATCTAAACACAGTCACAGCGTTACAACAACTTAGTGTGTGTTTGTTTAGGGGGAGGCTTTTAAATGATATTTGGCCATTAAAAGAATTGCTAACAAAAATTGTTGTGGCATATAGCCAATATACAATGGCTATCCAAGTGCTGAGTGCCGGGACACAAGGCGATATTGGCAATATACTGTAGCAAAAACCCCAGAGATGGCTGCTTTTATGGCTGCGGTTACAAACAACATTAGATTATACCTTGGGTATGGTATCAAATAACTTTTTACTTATTTAGCTTGCATTTTTCAATGTTTATTCTGTTTTAAATATTTATATATTCAAACTAGATAATCAGTAATTGCACACATTGGTTGAAAGAGTTGTTACGAGCTGTCTTAGTTAAACCCCTGTTTTCTGTTGCCCCATTGAAACAACAGACTGTGTGTGTTCATGTGTTTGTGTATGAGGTAAACAAACACAAATCAGAAAGGCATCTGTACCGTGATGTTGCAGGTCAGAGCACTGAGAGAGAGGATCGCCATTCCGGATGTCCTGGCGTCTCGTTCTCCTATTGAACCGCAAAACAAACAGAAATGTGTCAGAAAGTGTCCTAGCACACAAAATGTGTGTCTATTTGTATGGGTTAAGTCCACTCAATGCTTCAAATTTTCCTATGAGACACATTTCACTCTTCAGTTTCCTTGGAATGGATCATGTGACTGTTTTTTGTGCAATGTGGCATTTGTACCACTAGAGGGCAATCCTCACCAGTCAGAAGAGGGCAGACATTTACGGGACATTACAGCAAACTATTAAAACGAGGAAGAGAGAGAATGTCTCCTTGACCATCAATCTACTTGTTACTTAAAATAATTATCTTACACAGTCCAAAGAAAAAACAAGTAATTGACCTAATTAAAAGGCAAACATTTGGCATTAACATAGAGAATTATTCATAATGATAGTTTGTTCTGGGACTACAGTAACAAACATTATAAAGCGCACCTGGACCTTGGAATGCCCCTATAAAAACCTTGACGCTATTTCCTCTAAGATTGCACTCAGGATTTCATGAGTCAACGGCGAAGCAGCTGGTGAGATACTGCTGTGTATCAGCTCTTTGGCTTTCCAGATATATGCCCTAGTGTGTTTGAATGCCATACTTATTTAACATGATTGCCGAATGTCCTTGTGCATTTGTGCATATACGTGTGCATGTGAATATCATGCAGGTGCTGTATGGTGTGTTATAGTAATTCCGTTTGTTACTGCTGTATTGTGGATGTTTCCACAACGTTGCTAGACTCGATCGGCAGCTAACACGCCCCACTGCTCCAACAGTTACTCGGTTCACTGCCATCAGGATCATATTTTATCATATTTTCGTGAAAGTGCCGTTTAAATCAACAAAGGAGAGATGAGACAAAGCAAGAGGAAGTGTTGCTCTGCCCATACAGAAATCTAATATATGGCCATATATGTATATAACTCATATGTCCTATATCGGCATATATGGCAGAAAAATCATTATATATATATGTCAAAATATACACAAATTGGCCGTTTTATATATATCTCCGCATTTGACATCCATATCTGCATTTACCTATGGTTTACAGAGTGTATAAGTGATGTAATGTATAATATCTGTCAATGTACATATGAGATTATGTAAATAAACAATATAGAAATACTGGTACATTTATTTTTGTCTTATGTCAGTTAAGAATTCATCTACAAAGTTAAACAAGAATGAGTGAGATATTGATGTTATATACAGTACTGTATATGTGATGAGTAGGGGTATGACATGTATGTCAATGAAATATTTGGTAAAATCTTTTTTAAATGTGTCCCATATGGACACTCTATATATGGCCATATATGTATGTATACTTATATTTCAGATATCGACATATATGTGATGATATTTCCACCATATATGTCCATACATGTTGAAATATACAAAAATTTGCCGTTTTTATATATGTGACATTAATTTCCTCATTGTGTAATTCAAATATTGTAATAAAAATATATGGTAAAATATTTTCAAATACATGTTACGATTTTTCATATCTTTGGCCATATATTAGATTTCTGTGTGGGTGAAGGTGTCAGGGTTTCTTCAACAGAGCAGGTCAAGACATTTGTTGAGGGATACCCACAGAGAGAGGAGGAGGTGTAGAAGTTGGAGGTGTGGAGGGGGAGAGTGGAGGTAAGGTGTAAAATGATCACTTCTAAACCCAATGGGCCGGCTGCTCTGGTGTGTGATCTTCTGGTCACCCCTCCGCTGACACAGATTTCCTGACTTCAGCTGTCTGGGCACGTTTGGTGGAAGTCCGATTGCCTTCTGGTTCTCATTTAACTGGGGCTGGAGAAGAAAATATTTGGAGAGCACCGGAGTGCCTCAGCAGGCCTGACCGAGGGCGTGTCACCTCTCCTGGCCTCTCCGCACGCCTACTGCCTTATTTCGCTAGTCTGAGGACCTACCGTCGAGCAAGACAA
Source organism: Umbra pygmaea (assembly GCA_016801145.1). Lineage (NCBI taxonomy): Eukaryota > Metazoa > Chordata > Actinopteri > Esociformes > Umbridae > Umbra > Umbra pygmaea. The sequence goes on along the minus strand of JACXGM010009851.1, from coordinate 15,600 downwards.
CATTTACTTTCTCTCAAAATGATCTACACGTTGACCTGAGGGCAGTTTTGCGTTTCTGGACCTAATGTTTGGTGTTATGATTGGGGATTGTAGGCAGCTCCAGGAGCTGCATTTAATAGAGGGCATCTCCTGGCTGGAGGTGGAGGGCACATGCTGGTCAGGCTAACGCTGCTGGGTCATTAAGGGTGTGGTTGTTCATACCTCTCGGGCGGCGGGGTGAAGCGTCCAGATGGCTCCTTTTGGCCTAAAATTTTGCATTTTTTTTTCATAATTCTTGGCTGTCGGATGACGTGGTTCTGACACTGGTATTGGCTACCAATTACGTGAGTGTGGGAAAGCATTTTTTACCAGTGGAATCACAGGCACTGAGTGTTTGAGTGTTTTTATTTTGTGTACATGTAGTATGTGGTATGTAGTCGTGCACACACATGCATTTAATGTGTGTTAAGGTGGTGTAGCATGTGGATAGTATACCAGAACTACCGTGACACCCGTAGACGTAAACTACTGATGCACGTCACCGCTTCGCCCGTAGAAGGAATGTTGGATTCTAAAGTATATTTTTTTATTTTGTTGGTGATTTACTTCTATTTCTGCAGCAATGAGCCAAATCTGTATTTATTTAAATGTGTGTGTGTGTGTGTGGTCCTACCTCTTGGCTGTCGGGAAGTAACGGGAGCACTCAGTGCCATCCCAGGCACAGTAGGGGTCCCGGGCCAGACAGCACTCTGCGCACGCCTTCCCGTACACTTCACAGCGATGTAAAGGCATTTGGGACACGCCCAGAGATGAGCCCAGGTACAATTGTTGCTGTTTAGTGGACAGCTCCATTGCTGTAATGGGAGTGGGTTCCTGCAGAATGATAGACAACAGAACGTTAACATTATTGTTCATTTACAATCTCTGCCTCATTGCTTCTAATAGGACTTCCCGGTTCTTCTATTTTGTTTCGTGGTTACATATTGATAATACGACCAACATTCCATTGCCAACAACACTTCACAGGTGTTCTACAAGACCTATCAATTGCTCCTAACTATATGAAACCATCAACAGTTTAGAGTGTGTGACAGTAGCCTACAGTAAAAACAGTTTACAGTGTGTGACCGTACCCTAAATACCTACCTGTTCTCATGGCAATATGTGGGTAAACGTACGTAATGGACATTTCGCCACATTATGTAAAGAGACTTATGATAGGTAAGTTAAAATGTGAACTTTCATACATATTGACTGTCTTTTCTACTGGCATATTTCCAAGAACAGACCAATTGGTTACAAATTAAAGTACTTGGGGAACATTTAGTGTTAAAGTTTACAGTGTGTGATTGTGGCCGAAACTAAGAACTGTTTACAGTGTGTGACCATACCATAAATACAGTTTACAGTGTGTGATTGTAGCCTACAGTAAAAACAGTTTACAGTGTGTGATTGTAGCCTACAGTAAAAACAGTTTACAGTGTGTGATTGTAGCCTACAGTAAAACAGTTTACAGTGTGTGATTGTAGCCTACAGTAAAAAGAGTTTAATGTGTGTGATTGTAGCCTACAGTAAAAACAGTTTACAGTGTGTGATTGTAGCCTACAGTAAAACAGTTTACAGTGTGTGATTGTAGCCTACAGTAAAAAGAGTTTAATGTGTGTGACCGTACCCTAAATACAGTCATCTCCTCCAGGACAACCTCTTCCAGGTCATGCCAGCTCTCTCTGGGGATAGTGACCACCTTCAGGACTGTTCCCATGTCTGGAGCAGGAAATAATTCAGAATTCAGGCCTTATTATCTAAGCATAACAATCTTAACACAGTATTATTGATAATTTAAACTGTAAATGTAATTAGAACTGTGCTATCATTCAAGAGCCAATGTTGGCATAAGAAGTTAATATGATTAAAAAGTAACCATGTAACTTAATGTCAAGTTGAACTTCAAACAGAAATTGGAATGGCTTTTGCATAGCCTAGCAACATAGAGCACAAACTATGCATTCGTTAGCACTATTAACACTATGAAAATAATAATACATAACTACTATTAGCCTTAACCTTGCCCTATGTTAATGTCTTGTGTTTTAATTGATAACTACTGAACATGAGAACAATAAAGCAATATCTCTTTAACCTGTTCCGATGAACATGACATCATATTGTCCGTCTTCAGCTTCCACTTTATCCACCACTAGCTGGGAGAACTGGTAGTGTACGTCAGTCCTCACCACGATCGGACGCCCTCCTATGGGGTGAACAGGGTTGAACATGGCCGGATGACCCCGTGCGAAGGTAATCACGTCGTCTGGCAGGTCCTTGGTGGAGTCAAAGCCGCCAAATGTTTTGCTGGGGCACTGAGAAAGACAAGACCATATAGCGTTAACATCTCAGTCATAAAACGGATCTGTACCTGAAATAGGATAATCCAATGATAAATATTTTAATGGTATTAAATGAAGTGCTGTGTTAGAAATAACACATGATTACTGTAATGAATATGTGTCTCCTCTCGTAAGTTAGATTGCATCACTATTTCTATAACATAAGGTGTTTAACTATAAATCCTGACTAACATAATTTGGCACATGCCATATAGGTTCTAATTGTATGTGGATTTGAATCTAATAACTTCTCCCAGTTATGAGGCTCTATACCGTAACTACGTAACTCACCGTGCCGGGGCGCGGGTAGGGCACCCTCCCCTGAAAGGGGACCCACTGGTAGGTGGGCCCATCCCGGTGCGCGTACGGACCCAAGAAGACCCTCCGGATATCAGCCATGCTGTACATACACACTGCTGATCCTTTGAATATATTGCTGTGGAAAGGAAGCGGAGACGGACTGTGCGTGAGAGAGATAATATCTATTCACGTTTGACTGTAAATGTTGTTCACTGTTTTATAAGTGTAATTTAATATTTGCTTTGGCAATGTAGTAACACATTTCATGCCAGTAAAGCCAATTTAATTAAGAAAGAGGGAGAGGGAGGGAGATGTTAGGGGGAGTCGGAGAAGAGGAAGGTGGAGAGGAAGGATAGATTTAAAGAGTGATAAAGAAAGTTACAGACTCATCCGAACACAAGACAACAAACACAACCCAGGCCTCATAAAAGGGATGACACACAGAAAAATGTCTGCGTTAGAATCCATCTTACAGAGGATGGATTGGAAGTTAGACCAGCAAGTGGCTACTAACAATAGCTTAACATTAATGGTATGCAGCAAATGAACAGAATTCAGCATCACATTATTCCCCCCGTGTAGTGTTGTTATTCCAAAGGAAAATGTCATTGTGTATTCCAAACTGACTTGGGACGAGTTCTAGTGTGACAGAGCTAGCACCAGGCTAGCTGTGATGTGGGTGGTATAGGAATATCTGTCAGCTAGAGATTAGTAAATCATGGAAGATGAATGAAAAAGCTTTTATAAAATGTTAATTAGGAAGAAATTTAATTAACCGCCGGTCATACACTCTAATCTCAAATCTTCAACACAGGCCTGAATGGTGGGCAGATTGGCTGTTCACATCCAGACACATAAAAGGCTCCCAACCGTGTCTCTTCCACACACAAAAATAATTAACACAATCTCACAGCCGCGCACACATCCATATCTCTTGTACACACGCATACACACAAAGACACACACTGATATCAGTACCATCGATCTATCAGCAGACGCCTATGGGCCTCATTAAACGGGAATATTAAAAGCCAGTCCCCTAAATCCGCCATTCATCTCTGAAACAGGCCACTTACAAAACCAATTAAACCAGTCTAATTCCTCAAAGCCTGTAATTGAATTTTCAAGTGCCGTGTTCCACTGCATACATTAGAAATGGTGGCGAGGAACAAACCCATAGAATTGTTAAACAATGTGATGGCTCTTCCTCTCCTCTAGCTCCGCCTCCTCTCTCGTTCTGTCACGTCTCCCTGTGTTATATTCTTGTCATTAGGTCTGTGATTAATGATGAAGTGTTTGTCGTAGTCGTGCAGCAGTGGCTCTCGGCAACGCCGTCCCAAGCCCAATCCATTATCTAGAAAAGCCTCCCCGCGTCATCCGTGCCCCGTTTTTCACCGCTTGCCATTTTTAATTCTCTTATCTTGCCTCGTATCGGCCAACAATGTAGCCTTCCAGCCACTGAGGTACGGTACACACAATAGTACAATAGAAACAGGGCTCTGGAGGCTACCCCTGTCGGGACTCATGCTTGAGGCAGGAAGAAGGTCTGGCTCCTGGCAGCGTGAGGCTCATATCCCCTCCACTTCTCCATACTGCTAACTCTCCAGCACAGATTTAATTCCACTGTAGTGTTTTAATGAATGGGGCAGGTAGCAGCCAATGGAATCAGCTGAAAGGTATTCCCAATTTAGGGAGTATTGGGAAGGCCATGTCTGGTCACCGGTAAGTGGGTTATAATGAGGACGAAAAGCATGTGTCTAGAAATGTTTCAGGGCACGCCCAGCTTCAAGTTCAGCTTCTACATCATTTGGGGATTACAGAAAAACTTGGTCAAAAGGAGAGTGAAAAATAATGAGCTGAGAGTCTTTTTCGGCATCTGTCGAGAATGGTAAATGGTTTCATTTAAAAAAAGGTATGTCTGTGTACTCCTTCCCAGAGCTTCATACAAAACCAATATTCAGGAACCAATGGTATACTAGCCTTCTACTAGCTGCACACGTGTAAGGTGACCAAGAGAACTAATGATGAACACACAATGACACTGTAAGTTTTATGAATCATAAAATAAACATATGAATACAGTTTATAAATAATCACCTAGATGTGGTGAAAACTGCATAGATTACTGGGTTCTTCGGGTCTTTGGAGCTCATCAGAAAGACATCCTCTAAAATAGAAATAAAAGTATGTTAGTGCAACCATCCCAACATCTCAACGTGGATCACTCCAGACCCCTAAACAGCTCAAAACCATTGTGCCGGTCATATTACTGACACAACAGTCACTAAAAACACCTCAACGCGTTCAGTAATTCCCAACACGTTCGGCCACCGTAAGTATTCAGTATTTCGCACAGTGACTTCAACGCAACATTTGAGAAACTATAAACTGTTAGTCATTCTTTGAATCGAGTTGATCAGAGAGTAAAACTGGACAAACAAAGATCAGGGTATAAGAGGAATGCCGCTAGCTATGGCTTCGAAAATGTCGCGTTGACGTAACCGTGCGAAATTCGGACCACATACGGTGGACGGGTTGGGAATTACAGAACGCACTGAGAAGGTGTTTTTAATGGCAGTTGTGTCATTAGGGGTCTGGAGTGTTACTTTGAATTAATTATATTAAGTGAAAGATAATGGATGTAGCCCTGTTGTGTTGAATGTGATTTTAGAGAAGCTGTCTCACACTCAGGTACTTACGCAGCTCGTCAAAGTGTGTATCAATTCCGCTGAGACCTGGCACTGAACAGGTCAGTCTGGCCTTGAGGAAGGTTGTCCACTTGTTTACCAATGACCTATGACCTCCCAAGTCATTCTACACACAAACACAGACATTACATGTATGCACATTAACACAGACACACATCACATATATAGCTTATACACAAGCGTATGGGGCTGGGCTTCTTAGATTTCATTATAACTCTTCTCAAGTTCAAAGTTGCAAATCTGTCTTTAGTTCTTGAAAATAATGTAAAAAAAAAAAAAAGTATTAACTCCACACTCAAGAATTCTGGTGACATTGTGAATGAGTTGCTGTGTTTGTATCTGACTAAAGTACTGCATTAATGATTTGTGCCTGTTCACATGTATAGTCATGTCCATGCTAGTGTAGTGTTTTTGTGTGTGGGTCTGGTGTGTACATGTGAGCATGGGTGCAGATGTTAGTGTGTTGTTACCTTACACAGTTGTCCTATCCTGGCGATTGTGGCTTTGCCAGTGTGTTCACCATCCATGGCGTTCTCTTTAAAGAACAGGAAGATCTTATCGTCCTCTGGGTTGTCGCTTTCGGGGATCAAGTTGACACCCACGAACCTGGGATCTGGTACACACGAACACACACCGGTATTAGCAGGTTAATGATAATACGGCACACGTACTGTACACACAAACGGCTGTGCACACACAGACTCATACACAAACACACACACAACTGCTAACAAACATGATCAGTCGTTGAAACGCTTGCGCAATTTTCAAAAAGACCAAACACAAGAAAAACCTAAAAGAACAATGCTAAACTACTGTATAAATCGTAAGCCCCATACATTCAATATCTTTCCACTATCATATTACATGTCCCCGTCATCCAATCCTTCATAAACCTTTAAGAAGCCACTTCCCTTCAAAACTACATATGGCTCTGATTGCAAGCAATGTTCTTGTCACCGATGGCATCACAAGAACTTTATAGCGTCTTTCTTCTGACAAAGGCACATGCACCAGCCCATAGGGCTTTCATCAACGGCAGTGCACTACATACAGACTAGGTTGCCATCTGGGACCTAGCACAGCCTTCAGAGCGCGAAGAAATCAAACTCCTACACGGTTTGAGCCCAGAGCCTAGGGCTCGGATATCCTGGACTAGAGCGATCAAGCTCTTTCCAAAAGACTGATCTTCTAGCAGTCAGTCACAGAGGACCCGGCTCAGGAAAGGCGAGAGTCATTTTACCCACGCGACTGAAAGCACAACAAGCAGAGCTGTGTTACGCTGGAGGTTTATAGCTCCACAGATGGGGAACAAACACAAACTGTCTATGATATGGCCATGACACTGGGACAACTAACATGGGACATTTTGTATACACTTGCATGTACTGTATGCTGTATACTTACTGATTAGGTGCTAGATTGAGAATAAACCTAACATACACACAACCCCCGCAAACACACACACACACACACTGCCTGGCTGGGATCATGCCATTCAATACATTTAATGTTCGACAAAGAGCACTTCATTGGAAATGGGCTTAACTTCAAGTGTTAGCAGATCACAATAAAGTGTAAAGAAAATGGCTTGGTCACAGTCTGTCTCGCCAACCTGGGATTGGGGCCTAAGCTAAAGGATTTTAAAGTGCAAACTTGCTCACATTTCAATGTCATTAATGATTCTCTCTCAAGAATGAACAGAGTGCTTACAAATAATAAGAGAGTATAGTCTTGAAAAGAATGTGCCCATCTTCATAATCGGCCAAATAACAATAACCTTTTCGTCTGGGAACGGACAGGATTTATCCGGAACAAATGGATTGAAAAGTGACTAGATAATAGGAGGATTAAGGTGAAGAATACATTTTGGCTAAATCGCCTTTTCATGAATATGTCAGAGCATTCATCACCACGGACTGGGTTTGGGAGGTCGCAGGCCTAAATGCCGGTGGGGGGGTGAAAATTGACTCCGCAGCCGGAAAACAGCTGAGAAGCGGATTAACTCCATGGGAAAAAATATGTATGGCGGGGGGTCGGTTGGTTGGGGGGAATTGACCTTTGTACTTCAGCTCCTAAATCCTCTGCTTTGCACAGAGACTGACAGTGTGGACTCCCCTTCTCGCTAACCCTGGCTAATCTCACCAGCAGCCACACACCGACTTTATGAATGGGACCGGTCTGAACTACAGGTCTGTCTTTGAATGGGAATCATCAGAGATACTAATAGGACTAAGCTTTGTCTGATCTATTTAAACCAATGAATAATGAACTCTCTTGACATCTGACCAATGAGAGGGGTCCTTAGACGAGGTTTAACGGATATAGTGTATCGTACGTGTATAATGCTATACATTACGCTCAATTCCTAGCGCGCTGCTTTTAATGGGCAACTTAATTGGAATTATTTGAAAGAATGTGTTGTTTTCCTTAGTCAGCTGAATGTGACACTAACTTCATAGAAGCTTGGCGAGGTGAGTCATCTTGTTAGTGGCTGGGACAAACAAAGCAGTGAAAACGTTTATAGCGCAGCTTGAAATGGTTTTCTTCCTACAAAATTGGCTGTAGATTTTGAACAGCTTGTGCTGTTACCAACTACAGGATGACCCCAAACCAGATTGTCTGGAACACACGTATTGTATGAGTCCAGTTTCCAGCTACAAAGTCATGCAGGACGTACTAAGACAGACAGCGGTGCATCTGTGCAGAATTACTGAAGGAAATCACTGGCTTCTGGAAACGATCGTATAAGATTGTTCATTATCGTTCCTGATTTTTTCCTGAAATTTACCTTTCTGATGGATTTCTATCACCACAAAGCATAGATTCACACTGAAATATGTCAGCAGATTTGATGAGATAGTGGCAGTGAGATCTGATTCAAACGATTCAAGGTCTGACCGTGAAGGTGATTAGATGACCTAACTGGGAGAAAACGTTGTAATGTTTTAATGTAGTCAATAGTGTTGGATTTACTCTTCAATGTGTTGATCTCGACTGGTTTTGTAGTTTGCTGAACTCTACAGATGAACTTGTTCATTGTGAAATCCAATCGGGTCTTTACACTAAGTACAACCAGGTCATCAGGGGAGATAAACCAATCAACTACGCTGGAATTGAATACTTTAACAGGTAATTGGCCTCGATGGCCCAGCCAATGCTGAGACAGATTCTTTATCAGCACAGGCATGTCACCTCTTTTAGCTTCTTTATGAAACTTCAGTCAATAAGGGTTGTCCGAATATTTGTCACATCTTAAAAAGAGGTTACGCTAATAGTAATTTCTGTAAGTGTATCAATGACTGACTGTTATTTCAGTGTCATACTGTAATTATTAAATACAATTAAACAATTGTAAAATTCTCCCTTTTAGTTAGATTTGCCTTGTAGTCTAAAGATGGATAAATTAGAAATAAATGGTTTTACCGTTAAGCCATCTGGAGTCGTGCTGCTCCGTCCTGATTGGGTGATGCTCCCCCAGGGTTCGGAAGATTGCAAAGTCCCTTCCCATGAAGTCTGCTGACGTGCCAGAGTACAACTCCCCATCTGCCAATTATAAACCAGGGTCAGCAACATGGGACCAATCAGACGAAAGGTTCCAGCTACTCAGAACCCTCACTCCTGATCCCAGACCAATCGCAAAAGGGATTGGAGTCAGACCCACCAATTAAAATAGAAGCGGAGAGCATCTTGGGATCGTAAGGACTTTTCCCACGGCCGTTCTCAAAGTGGGATGACTCCAGTCGAAAGATGTTGTCCTGAAGGAAGAGAACAGCGTAATAGCCAATAAGAGTCCCATTTAGAACATTCCTGAACTGTTCCACTACAAATATAAGAAATAGAGTTCTATAATGTTACACTTCATAGAAAATGAAATTATGGTGTGTATGAACATTTTAAAATTACTATTGAAAGTAATGGACTTTATGGATGTGTCATGATTGACAGATAGACTGCAGTGAACATTACCGGTAAACATTACCAGTGAACATTACCAGACACACAGAACGCTCAAAACATCCTCAAGCACCCCCCCCCAAATTACACTGACAGGAACATCGATTAAGGTGTATTTGCTTATTAAGTGAACTGCTTAAACTGTTTTCTGGGACAACGATTTCCGCTGGTTACATGTGTGTCTGTGTAATGATTGTTTATATCCCACTTTACACAAAGGAATTCATTGATTAGGAAATGTAGGGGTGTGGAAAACGGTCACACAGTAAAAGAGTGGAGACAATAGTGGAGACAACAGTGCAAATGACATTTCAGTTTTGAGGTGGTGTAGGTGTGTGTGTCTTACCTCTGCCCGTTTGCCCATCTCTAGGTAGGCACATATCGGATGGAATGCCCCTGTGCCACAGATATACAGGTGGGTAACGTTGTATGGCTGGAGCACTCGGATGAAATTTGAACACTCTTTCTAAAAGTAAACAAGAGACAAAAACCTCATCATTGCCTTCCACGTCAGCCTCATAATTCTCTACAATGCACTTTTTAAAAATGAAATGAAAACTTATTGTATTAGTAAAAAAAAAATTTTCTTATGATTTGTGAGCTACCATAAAATGTAAGTTATTATTTGAAGTTCCTAAACAAAAGTTGTAGTAATCAGCTACTGTATACTACCACAATCTGCATACCAAAGGATATATAATAAAGAATATATAGTTAGCTACATGCACAACAAAATTTGTGTAAAATCTTCAATGTGCAAACCAAAACAGAGTAGCTTTTTTTCACTCCAAGCATGAATATGTTTTGGCAGTTTGGACTACCTACAATCTCCTTCGTTATAGAGTAAGAGTTTCCAATTTAACTTTCTCTGGTAAATTGCTTGTGAAATTGAGTGCTGAGTTGTGCAAAGTGAAATTACACCTGTGTGCTAAATCCAGCCATTAATTTGTCTCAAATGGTTCCCCGTCTCCTTTCTAGTCCACTAATAGGGAGAACCAAAGTAAGGTCGTAAATAGGGAATAGGGTGACAATTGAGAATGAAGCAATGTTTAAGTCCGATCTCTACTGATCAAACATTTTTTTTGTGTGTGTTTGTGTGTGTGTGTGTGTGTGATGTGTGAGTTCATTTGTGTCAGATCTCTAATGACCCAGCTGGTTGGATTTACTAAAGGTATTTAGACTGCAAGGCCCCAGCACATCTGGATAGCTCAAGTGTTTATGCAAAACCTAATGAATGGGATTGGTTAATCTACTAGGCCCCTTGTGAGTATTCATCTGGGGTTGATCAGGGTCCACACATGCTAAATAGATGAAGGTAGGACTCGTTGATGAGGAATACACACCGTGACTACACACAAACACACACACACACAGACACACACAAACACACAACCCTTCCACAAATCCCACACAAACATATCTCTCTCATGGGGCTTAAGAAAATAAAGATGGACCATCTGTGTCAATACAGATCCTAAAGCATAGGTTAGGGTTAGGTGACGCTAACTCCGCCGTTTCCCCTGTCCCACACAGCAATGACACATTTCATTTATTTCAGCGCTTGACTAAAGCAAGACAAGAGGAGGAGCAACAAAGTACTGAAAAAGGTGGAGTTAAACAAATAAAGAGAAAATAGGAAAAAAAAGCTTTCATGGTGTGTACCTTTCACTAAGGAAAAAGTATATGCTGTATATTCTGGCATATTTTCAATGAAATATTCCACAATAAAGACCCATTTCCACTATGGTCAACTTCACATTTGGTATAACTATCCTTTTTCTGTGCCTTCTGTGGAAAGTCACTGATATTTAAATCAGACAGTTGCAAGATTGAGTCCCTTCTGGCAGCAAATACAGGTTATCATGATTAATCCAAAAGCTTAAACCCCACACATGACTTGGTTATCTGTGGTTAGTGGTGCACAAACCTTAACAACACCTGGACGTTCTTCATGACGGGACAAGAGCCACGGCCATCATCATTACTGTTACATTTAGTAAAGGTTTAGAGTAAAGGTTATGCTCAGGGATTGTGGATTCCTGGTTCAGGGTTAGATCTCATGTCTCCACAACAATTAAATGACAAATGTGTGTCTGTAGCACAATATTTAGTTTACCTTTATTTTACCAGGCTAGTTGAATGAGAACAGCTTCTCATTTACAGCAACGGCCTGGGAAGTAGTGGGGGGAGGGAAGGGGATGAAAGAGCCAATTGAAACCTGGGGATGATTACCGTAGGTTGCCATGATGGTACAGTATTAAGGCCAGATTGGAAATTTGTCCAGGACAACGGGGATAACACCCTTTGAATAGTGCCATGGGATCATCAGTGACCACAGAGTCAGCACACCCATTTAAGTTCCAACCAAAAGACAGCACCCTACGCAGGGGTGATTTGTCCCCATCACTGCCCTGGGGCATTGAAATTATTTTTAGATCAGAGGGATAAGTGCCCCCTACTGGCCCTCCAACACCTCTTCTCCCATCCAGGGAACCAAACCCGACCCCACTTAGCTTTAGATGCAAACCAGGGCGCTATGCTGCTGGCCATGCAAGCGGGCCAAATATGAATTCACCTTAAGATGTGATGTTTTAATTAAATCAGATGTTTCACATAATTTTGGACCAAGGACCAGGCAGATGTTTGTTCAGCTCAAACAAACATGCTGTTCTGTTGCTCAGATGAAAAATGACTTCGCTCACCACAAACTGTCATTACCTGAATACAGTACAACTACGTCTCTGTGGATACAGTGGTCGTTATTGTGAATTCTTGATTATTTTCCCTGGAAACGACGGGAAATAGTACCCAGCTTTGTTTAAGTTAGATCGTTGGATGTGGTTGGAGAGCAACCAGTGAACTTCACATGCAATGTTCTGTGAATAAAACTCTAACTACGTATTAAAATGAGAATTATTCCTCACAGCATTTTTTATCAAACAAAACAAAACATTTCCCATTTTCTGAGTCAACACACCCTCTCACATACTTACAAGTGTACTGTAGCTGTCAATACAGTCCCTGCATCATGCTTGTAACTGAATCATACCCAATATTTTGAATGAATGTCACTACAACAATGTTACATTCCACACTGATCTCCTCTTGTACAAATCCCAGTGGATCACCAGTAAGGCATTTGGGCAGAGAGTACTGTACTTTTGAAGTCATTCCAGGGCTCTAAGTTGCGGTTAGAGAAATAATCACTTAGCTCTGAATGCTTTGTAATGTCCCAATCAACCATTTGTGCTCCTAAAACTCATCTTTTATCACCTAAATTTCTAGAATCAACATTTTTGCAGCACACAAATATCTCAGCTTGTGTGTTTGTGTACTGTATGTGATTGCGTGTGCGTGTCATGAGTCAACGTTCTCTTCGTCCATTGAGCTTCCATGCACGTATGCATGTCTGTGTGTGCTGCACTTATAGTGTACTGTAAATTCCTGTCGGTATCTGTGTTTGTGCCATGATGAGTTTATATGTTATACATTTGGCATACATTACCGTCCGGACTGGGGGAAACAGAACGTTATCACACAATGGGTTTGATGCGCTACACACCTCCATTCACTCCGGTCCCGAATGTAATGCGAGCCCGGGCGTCCCCAATTAAGATCTACCCACCGCGGCTGGGACACAGGTGGGACCTACATGATATAGGGAATGGATTACATAATCCCACGTAATCCCAGACCCGCCCCCATTGGACTGCGGTCACGCTTAAAAATATGCTTAAAAATATTTTGCGCGTCTACATGAGTTTGCGTGGTAGGTTAAAGGTGTAGGCGCTTGGTGTCGGTAGACATATTTTTAAAATATATATAATAAAATGATTGCCTGCCAAACTCATGACCAATACTGTTTACCTTGACATAAACATGTACATTTATATAAAATTTAATCAAAGTACCACTGTGGTGAATTTCATGTTGCTTTACTGTTTCAGTTTGCAGAAAACTCTTTGATTTTATTTATTATATATATTTTTAAATATGTCTACCGACACCAAGCACCTACACCTTTAGCATACCACGCAGCCTCGTGTAGATGCGCAATACATTTTTAAGCATAGATGGCATGACCACAGTCCCATTGAATGGGCACCAAGCCATTAAATTTGAACTAGATATCATATGTCTTAAGGGGTGTGTACAAACAACACACTAGTGAACACACCCATTATGATGGGCAACATACAGAAGTACTGTAAACACACGCATGTCAACTAAAGTCTTCCATTTTGAAAGAACAATATAATAAGTATCGGACGGCTTGGTGACACCCGCTTGGAGGAAGCACGTGATCACCCTTCTACCATACTACACCTACAGAGTAGTTGATGATGAGACGGGCTTAAGGGGAATTGGACATGAACAATTGGGAGGGGAGAGAAATATGGGTCAAAACACACACAAGCAACTGATCTCTTTCTCAAACACACACGCAAACAATTTATCTTTTTCTCAAACATACACACACGCAGAGTTCAGCTGTGCATGCAGTACACTGGAAGATAAATACAATGTGAGATACTCTGTTGTTGCCTCATTGCCAACAAGCCAGGCGCAGGAGGAGCTGTGTTATGTTGTTTTTGCAGCTCTCTGTGCAAATCTCTGACCCAACACACAGACACACACACACACACACACTCACTCACACAGACACACACACACACACACACACACACACACACACTCACACACAGCACGACTGAAACACTTCCAGAAAAATCCTATAAATCTATCTGGACTACAAGGTCATGTAAACTAACCAGCACCAACGGTACATAGCTGGCATCTACTGTAAATGGGACCCCTTTTCGTCATGTGAGGAAATTATTCCTGTAACACCAAGATCAGAGGGGGCTATCATCCTTCTGCCTCAAATGAAATATAGTTTAATTAAAAGGCAGAATTATTGGCTAATTTGTGTCTGCCCCCAACAGAAAGATAAAGAGCAATAAGGGTTTCTTTTTGCTTATAGAAATCTGAACATCATTGGTAATCCTCTCATCGGATAATTATACAGTCTGCAAACAGGGAACAAACTAACATCTTTACTAGTACACTAGCTAGACACAAACTGGCTCCAATGTAAGTTCAATACTAGTACTAGAACTACAATACATGAGCTAACCAATATATGGTATTGCCAATATACCATGACTAAAGGCAGTTCATGTCATACCTATGCTGCAGTATATACAGTAGCTTACAGCCAATCAACATGCAGGTTTCAAACTACCCACTGCATAATATTGGCTTATGTAATGTGTTAAAGTGTAATGTGATAAACAAGTTAAAATATAGCATGAAGATCCACCAGATACAACATACACCATAAGTATCCATGACAGGGACATAAATGTTCATACTGGCTGAACTTACAACAAGGTCTTTTCCCGCCCATTTACACTCATCCCGCTTTGAGGGCGTGGCTGGCCATGCAATCTGTGGTGAGAAGAAGAAAGGGAGTTATAATACAATACTCTATGACACAAGAGAATGTGTTACGAAATATCCCCCGAAAATTCAATGAAATGCGACATGGAGGGGTTTTGCCATGGAAGAGTGGAGAGAATGTGTCGTGTGAACATACAGAGTGAGTCATAATATAAAAGCCGAGACAGGGAGTGCACATGAATATTCTGTGGTGAATTTGGTAGGTTGCTGCAAATCATCAGAACCTTTGGTTGAGAACAATATGTGTAGAACATTGTTTGCTACTTAGGTAGGCTGAAGGGAAGAGAGTGTCGAACTGTGAAGAAAGCAAGACATACTGTATTATTTATAAGAAAAGACAGAATAAAATAAGTAAGAATTCAGTCAATACTATTTCCAATTAAATGTTAAATTAACAACATTAGTTTTAGTCATTTGTTCAATTCAAAATCTCCCCCAAAGCATTAGGCCAGGATTTTAAAAGTTTGGGGACCCCCAGTATACAATTTACTTCACGAAAATTAAAATGTCTAGTATGACTAGTAATGAGGCCATATGGAGAGTAATTTAAAGATGGTTATCAGTTGTACTAACAGTCTTACCATCGGTACTAGTGAGTGTGTTTCACATACATTTAAAAACAGAGCATATGTTGGTAAGAACTGGAATAATCATACACACAGATGCAATTTGTGTCTCAGGGGCTCAGGTAGCACAGTGGTGTTAGTAAATGAGCACACATTTACACATCTCAGGAGCACAGGTAGCATGGTGGTGTTAGTAAATGAACACACATGTACACACATCTCAGGAGCACAGGTAGCATG
>JACXGM010009850.1:0-27022 GCA_016801145.1 Umbra pygmaea | reverse complement strand
GGTAGCGCTCCACCTCCCGCACCAGTTCCGGCTCCTTCCCCCACAGAGAGGTGACGTTCCACGTCCCCAGAGCCAGCCTCTGCTGCCCAGGTCTGGTCCGTCGAGGCCCCTGACCTTCACTACCACCCATTTGGCAGCGCACCCGACCCCAGCGGTTCCTCCCACAGGTGGTGGGCCCATGGGATGGAGAGGGAGGTGCTGTGCAATCCTCAGAAATACCTTGGGGCCGCTTAGCTCAAATAAAAACACACTGAACTTTAGACCAGATGCCGCTGATCTTTTGAAGCGCAACCAATTGGAATATAATTTGTGGTCATATCTCTCTCATGTGCCAATGCCTTAACGGAATTCAACAAATTGATAATTGTAATTGTAATATTAATAATAATTAAAACCACATTTCCCCTACACTGATATGCAGCAATTATGGAATTGTTTTGCTTTATGCAGCAGGTGTTTGTCTACCGAACAAGGCCAGCACACACTTCTATCATATCCCACCACCACTGCAACCTCTGTGCACTAGTTAGCTGGCCCTCATTACACACTTGACGCTAAACTCACTGGTACCATCTCATCTACAAGTCCTTGCTAGGCAAAACATCACCTTACCTAAACTGACTAATCTCCAGAGCATCATCCATTCTCAAACCTACATGTACATCTCTCTGGTTCCCACAAAGCCCCGTACCCGCCACTCCTTCCACGAACTACAAAAATCGTTGAAACTTGAGTCCACCATCTCCCTTACCTTTTTCTTTTTTTTCCATTTTCCTCCCCTCCCAATTCCCTCTAATCCTGCCTTGTCGGCAGCTCCGCAACTCCTTGGACAGATCTGTGGGATGACGAGGGTCGTGCACATGATTCATCTGACTTTTAAGCCTTTAATCCAACTGTACTTGCACAATTGAATTTACAGGTGCCCGGTATGCACACAAGAAGTTGCTGGAAGTGGCAGGATGGATAATCTGATTTGGATAACCCAAATCCTGGACAGTGCTATGCCAATTTGCGCTGTCTCATGCAAAAGGTCCTGGGAGAGTCAGAGAACCCATAGTCAGGCTCAAACCACAGAATATCGTGGCGTAGACTGTCCTGCAATGAAGCCCACTACGCCCCACAGAGCCTGTCTCCTCACTACCTTTAAAGAATTTCAATCAGAGCTACCGCCAGACCATTGTACAATACATGTTGACTCTCCCCCCTCTCTTCCACCTTATCTTAGGGCGTTTATGCCCTAGTGCCTTCATCCGTAGTGGATTTTGCACATATTCACCTGCACAGCTGTCATTGTAAGATTTTGCACACTATAATTTAAAAAGCTATGCTCAATATGTTACCTATTCCAGTGTTGTTGTTTTTGTACTCCCGCTTTGCATTCCAACTGATCTATCTGTCTAGCTTAGACCTCATTTGCACAGACAGTATAATTCCTACTGTATACTCTGAGTATCCTGCATTCTGTATTGTCGAACGACGAATGGTCATTTTGAAAGTTAATTAACCTGAACCTGTAAAGGCCTCGGCACATGGGAGGCAGAAGAGTGCAACTGCGCCCCGAGAAACCCATGCATTTCAATAAATGACACGACTGCATTCTCCTAAAGCGATCAATTGCACACAGTTGGACTCAATTCACCTGATTACCGTAGATGAGGGCAATTGTTTGCACATGATCGTACTTATTGTTTTCATAGCAAGGGTAGTGACAAATGTCTGTTTTAATTTTTATATGATCTTTTGTGTCACAATAAAAAATATTTTGCACCTTCAATGTGTTTGATAGTTTCATTCCAGGTTGTCACACTACAAAATGTGGAAACGCCCAAGGATGGTGAATACAATGCAAGGCACTGTACATGTTAAACTGCTGTCAGTTCTACTTAAAGGCCCATAGATAAAACAGCTCTTTTACATTCTCTGGCACTAGATGCAACCCACCAGCCTAAAGATACAGGTATGATTTTGGGTAATTACCTACAACCCACTAGTTTAAATACCTAGGTATGATTTTATAACTTAAGCAAAAGGTATGTGGCACACATTCACAATAAGAAAAAAACTGCTTTATATTCCTTCGAAATATTGGCAAATTGAGTCTGGTCTGTACCCGGCCAACACTGACAGACTATTGTAGTGCCTTTATCATTAGCAGGCTGGACTATGGGATACACTCCTCTCTGCACCCCCATAATAACATGAATCAATTATAGTTCATTTAGAATGCAGCAGCTCTTGTGCCAATAAAAACCAGGAAGAGAGAACACCTATTTTTTTATAAGTCCCTGCAGTACTGTACGTGATCTTGGACTCAAATACATGTCTACACTGTGTTTAAGTGTTAGGTCAGTCCCTCAGATTCCCTGACACTGACCTTTAAGTTGTTCCAAAGGTCAAAAACTAAATACTTGTTGAGGCTGTATTCAGCCACTATGACCCGGTCCTCTGGAACTGCCTGCCAGAAGAGCAAAAGTCCACAGAAATGTCTTTAGACACTTTAGTCTCACTTCGACTGCCCCATGGAAGGCTCAAACCCATTAGCCTCTGAGCACAATAACTGTCTAAATCAAAGCGATGTTACCATCACCCCACAAAACGCGTGGGTCCTTGCAAAGCAAGATCTGTAACTGATTGAAATGCTGCCAATTAATGCCTCCAATTAAATTACAAGCCATTTTCCATTTACATGTACATTTTGGGGATATTTAGATAGTTATTTTCCATTTTCACATTTATTTAGTTTACGTTTAATAAAGTCTAATCTTATGTTTACTTGACTTCATGGCTTATTTGACTGTAAAGCAACTCCTGACAGAAATGTGCCATGTAGAAAAATTAGATTTGATATAGCATGACCGTACAATGTTCAATACAGACAAGAGAACAAACAGCAAACCCTCCGGTGGGAGGTTTATGTTTTTAGAAATGTATTTATAGTGGAATAAAAATGACAACATGAGAAAATAAAGCATATAAAATATAGCAGCCAAATCCTGCCGCACTAGTCAGGGTCTCCCAGCAAAAGACTCAGAGTGCTTCTTCTACGTGACAATTCCATCTCCTTCCAATTCAACTCCCTTTAGCCTTCAAAGTAATTGGCAATCTTATTCCAACTATGCTTCATTGAATGTCTTAGTAAATGTGTTTGATGAATAAAAAGTTGGGTAGGCCTATATAGAATCCCATTTTTCTTCCGCTAGGCTTGGAGGCTTCTCCTGCTGACCATTCGCTGTCCCAACTGGCACACATTTCCTTGTTGGTGCACTTGCTTTGAGGTGTGTGTGTGTGTGTATTTGCACAATGCAATTTGCTGTAGAAACCTTTTAAGCTCAGGGGCCTGTAGAAATAGAGCCCTTTGAACTTCCCCTGGGAAACCCTGTTTGAGAATCCTGTATTTACACACTGATGACAACAATGCATCATAAGAGGATTATGTGCATTGACACCACAGCCTCTGTGAGATAACCCAGACCCCCCTCCCTATATCCAATAGGAGTTGGACAACAAGTACAATCTGTACAGCAAACACCTATCGTAGAGCACAGTCACACAGCAAAACCAGGACAACTTCATTCACAGGATAATACCTTTTGTAGAGCAAAACACATTATTTATTTACGGGTATTCACATTGTATGGAAACATGTCATATGAACATACGTTATAAAAGCAAAAATGTATGTATTTGATGATCCCAAAAATAAGTATAGTATAAGGAATAGTACTGTTCTGGAAACCAAGAGGATAGCAAATGTTAAGTTGTAACTAGGGGAAAAAGTAAGTTTTTGTGATCCATGCTGGCTTCTCTGTAAACAGAAAATGGTTGGGGGTACACCATATTGGCGAAAAATGAGCCAAACAAAACTAAATGACATGAAAACAAAAGGCAATTATACAATTATTGAACATTATCACATGTCAGTTGCATGAACATGAACCAGTAGCCTGAATTAAATAGTTGGGGTTTAATGAGAACAATATAATTTAGCTTAAGCAAGACATCAGTGGGTGAAACGGAGACGCAGTACAGCCATGGACAGATCAATAGAGGCTTCAACTGTGACAGCTCTAATGACGTTTAATGTCATTACACTTTAGGTTCGTAGCAGATTTCTCTTTCCATTGTTGGAGGGAGGACCGCCTTAAGAGGTTTGACAGATGACAACATGACTGGTTCTGTTAATGACACACTACAAGAAACATTCTAAAAGCTGTTTGATGGACAGGGCTCATGGAGATAATTGGCTGCTAAATGAATAAAACTGAAACTATGTGTAAACGATTCAGCTCTGTATCCATACCGGTAAAAAACAAAATAATTGTGAATGGGAAAACGTCTCACTTGTTTTTGACGCCGTTGTTTGTATAATGGGGTGACATAAACATGACATACCTCATGTTTTAAACGTGTCGGTATTGCCTACAAAAGAAACATTCAGTGCAGTGGTTGGGTGGTGGCTTATTTGAAGGCATTATGAAAACACCACGACTCTTAGCCCCTTACTGGCTCAAACTAATCTATCAGCTTAGGTGTTTCACTACTGCCACTGTAAAAAAGACATGGGTCAAACACGTTGAATCCTACACAATACCAAGGCAGTGAGACCAAGGAGTAGCACAGTTTGACTGGTGATATGTACAGATGACATAAAAGCAATTTAGACATAAATGGAATCAACTAAATAGGGGAGTCAATTGAAATGCTGAAAGAGTCCTTTCAGACTGAAGATCCTGATTTTAGATTGGATTCGATCAATACAAATGAACCTGACCAACCTGGATCTTTCCTTATGATGGCCTGATTTTAGTCAGTCTTGATAAATGAATGGCACGCCTCGGGGGATGCAGCCAACAACATAAAATATCTTACCTCCTGAAGGAAAATGAGTAACATTATAGGCTACATTGACAGATTTGCGACATGGTAGATCAAATAAATCAACTTGAATGAACACAGTGACTGAGAACAGCTTTGGTCCACAAATCAAATCTGTACTGAGATGGCCTAGATTTCAACATGAGGGTCGTATTCATCAGGAAATGTAACAGAAAATGCTATAAAAAATTGTGAAAGACAATGAAAATAAGAGTTTGTTAGATTTGAGTAGGCCTCCACTGTTATTTTCTAAATTATAATTAAATATGAACCAGATCTTTCAACAAGGGGAAATATTTCACTCACAAAACTGTTGATGCTTGGATGGATTGTTCACATCAGAAATGACCTTAGAAAGTTTGTAAGAATTGGGAAATTTTAAAGCCTATATATTTAAAAAAATAATAGGAATAAATAAACATCACCTACATCTCAAATCACTAAGACAGTTACATTTTTTGGAAGGAATCTACAGTTGAGTCAAAACATGTACTGTGTATTCAGATTTATTTTTGGGGGGTCTGGAATGTGTTAAATTCTTCCCGAATGCTACTACAGTTTTCAACCTTTGCAGCTCGACAACCAGCAGTGTGTGTGTGTGTCTCATGAATGGCTGCGTGTTTCTGTTTATGTGAGGGTGTGCACATAGGTACAAATGTATTGTGTGTGTGTGTGATAAGGGGTCTGGGTAATACTGAGTCATTGGTTTAGCACAAGGACAGATAAGAGCAAGTGATCAAATAGACTGGCCAGTACCAGGGATAGTGAACAATAGTGAACAATAGTGAACAACAGTGAACAATAGTGAACCAATGTCCATGTCTGACAGTATGTATGGGATTCATGGGAGAAACTCAAAATGGTGATATGCTGTGCTACATGGTGTTGTACTGTCTGTGTCGCCTGCTCTGGGGCTGTATCGAATGACACAGAATGTTTCTTCTGATTATGCTGGCGTTCCCCTGGGCCGGGTGTTTGAATGGGAAAATCATTCTCCCTTCCAATCATCAGCGCCGCACCAGCAGACATGCATTGATGTCTTTCAGAAATACCGTTAAAAGACATTTTCCATATAGAATATCATCACTATTATAAAACAAGTCAACGTGTTCATTTTGATGTTAAGATTCTCTTTGTCGTCAACGGAACTCAAGTTCGTAATCCATCGCAGGCGCTCGAGATCCTTGTTTTTTTGGCACTTTCAACAGAAAAGAAAAGAATATTCGAAGAATAATGTTGTGTTGTCTATGTGTTCTCTGTTTGCAGTTCTGAAGAGGCATTAATGTCCTCAGTTCCCCAGAAAAGCAAGTATCGAATTGTCTCAAAGAACAATAGATTACTAACAATATCTTCAATATCAAGAACAAAACCAAAGGGGGAAATAATTTAAAAAGAAATCAACAATTAGCACAATGAGACAAAAGACTGCATAGTACAAATGCCACAGTAACCTCTGTCCTCCATGTCCCAGACAGGGCATAGTGCCTTGGGAGGTCCCCACCGAGAGGCTGTCTCCTCTCACCGACTCCCTCTGTCGGTTCCTGGGTAACATGTCAGATGGGAGTTCTGTCACTAATCCCAGGCCAGCTTCCCAGAGCTCCACCACTAAACAACAACTTCCTGTGGGACGTACGCAGCGATAGGCCACGCCCCAGCCTTCATCCTCTCAAATCAATGCACCAGGAGCAAAGCAGCTCCTGTCCCAGTACCTTCCCAAGTTGCTCCCTGTTGTCTTGGTGAAGCGGTGGCTGCTGGGTACAGTAGTACAGTGTGTGTGTGATAGGCTAGGTGGGTCAAGGGGTGGTCTAAGTCAATAGGGTTTTCATTGTTATTCCGGTTCGCTGCTGTTGGTTGTCTTCTCCCACTCTATGCTTTCCTCACTGTGAGTGGGTGAGGCGCCGTGGCTGGGGCCAGCCCCGGGTCGCACGCCACGCAGCCCCTGGAAGCGCCGGCACTCGGGGCAAATGCGGATGTGGCTGCAGCCCCTGGCCACCAGGGCCGCCTCCTGTGCCAGTCTATGGGAGAGGGGCTCGGAAAGGGGCAGGCCGGCGGCGGCGCTGCAAAGCTTGCCGTTGCTGAGGCTAGACGCGGCGGCCCGTGCCCGGCGCTCCTCCAGGGGCAGGGGGCGTGGACGCAGCATGGAAGCCCCCCGCCGACGCCTTAGCTGCAGGCTGTCTCGGCACAGGACAATGCCCTGGAGCTCCCGGAGCATCTCCTCACACGCCGACAGCTGCAACACACATGGAGAGAAAGGGTAGATAGAGAGGCCGGGAAATCTCACTGACACAATGCAAGATCAGAGCCACATGAACAGACACTCAGGACATGCTATGAGTTACTTGAAATTAAAGACAAAACTAAGCAAACTAAAGGGATAGTTCAGGATGTTGGCCCTTCATCAGCTTCCACTGTTTTCAGTTTGAAGGAACGCTTTGGTTTGCGTAATTCAGGTCTGCCTTGGTTTGCGGAAATCCACCATTCTGTTGGGCCCCCGTTGTGACTGATTTGATTTAGCTTTCCAGCTAGTTAATTTTTAGCATCAGGGCTTCTCTCCAGGGAGTAGAGTTAACTACAGTAGATTCACCATGTTGCGTACAAATTTACCCCTACTTCCGCTTTCAAACACGACTGCAATAAAAACAAGTCGGACTATAGCTAATGTGTTAGCATCGAACTCGGGGGCTTGGAGTTCAAGATTTTGCTAAAATCTGAAAAAATCTCCAGACCCTCCGTTGTTGTACAACAAACCGTGATATATCATGAGCAGTGCTACTGTAGTATTGTGGATTTTTTACCTTGTTATGGTAAATTAAAAGAACAATAATCAAAAATGTGTAGTAATATATATATGGCTGATGCAGAAATAGCCTTTAGGAAATATGCAAATGAAATGAGAAGTCCATGTTGTTTAGGATTTTCTAGAAGCTATGGACCGTGTGAAAAACTATGCAGTCAACAACAAAGTTATACAGTGTTGGAAAAAGTGACTTATACAATATTGAAGAAATGGGTCCACTGTAAAATGTAGATTGTTTCCTTAGGAGGAAGGGACAGGCAGTGTTTAGTTAGATTAAGAATGCAGGATGGCCAAAGGGGAAGAACAAAATACTGCCAGGTGTTGTCTGAGGTTTTTGTCTCAGTACGAGGTGAAGCCGAGAGGATTAGCATATAGAATGCACACGCAGGCTAACTGACACCATGCAACCGGTACACTGTCACCTCAGCCACGGATGAGATTCAAACTAAATGCTATCCCTTTTAAGCCAATAGGAAATCAGTATTAAGTTTCTGCTGATGATGTCATCACCCTCTATAAAGCCAGTGGGTGATCCTTGGTTTGGTAGCTTGACCATAATGAACCTCTTGCTCCGTATAGAGTCCACATCCTCCGGGATGAAATATACCACACTAGTCGTGAAACTCACTATTTTATGTACAAGTGGCCTTTTCTCACAAAACGAGCATTAGTATAACATTGTTATGGTAATATACAGATATTATCCTGAACGGATACGACTCTGGGTTCTCTTCAATTACGCACAAGCTTGCGTGGCAGAAGAGGGATCAGTGTCTGTATCTCTCTCGCTCTCTCCCATCTATATCCTTTCTTCTATTTTCTCCAACATTTCACAGACTCGGGCACTGTGCCAGTAACAATGGCTTGACCGCGTCTGGCGCGGTTTCCCAAGTCTACGGATAAGGTCAGACAGTGAAGGACTGGGGACAAAAGGCAGGTAACAGTGGCTTGACCGCGGCCTGCCCAGACTCCCCAGTCCACGGAATCCCCTGGAAACAATGTGAGGGAGGAGATCCAGTGGGGGAGGACTGGCCATAACCTGCCGACTCCTGGGAACGACCACCAGCACAGCGGATAGGAGACCGGGGACAGCCGTCCTCCACCCGGAGCCAACCCCCCCTACACCAGAAGAGACCGGAGGGAGAAAACCAGGTCCTCCCAGACACAGAGCCAGACCAGGACCCCACCCACCCCATCCCAGACCATCTGAGGACAGCGGGAGTCCTGAAAAGCTTAAGATCTTCCCTACCCATTCCCTATTTTTCCCCTCCCCCAGCAGAATGAATACAAGGAATGCAGTATGGATGCACAATGCCGTCCGCATGGCCCTCAAGACAGCACCAGGAGCAACCCTGGTACCATTACTGAGGATAGATTTTAGCAGGACAATACTAGAGCAAGGGTTGGGTTTCCCACCAGGGGATTTTAATTGTCTGTTAAAATTGCCAGGTGCAGGGAACACATTTGAAATCAGTTTAAACACACTCACTTTCACGACTATGGCAATGCACAAGGGAAGGGAAATATAAGGCACTACTGGACAATTTCATCACAATAACAGATATGGACAGAAAAACAGCAACCATAATATTCTATAACGAGACAGTAAAAGATCAGGACATCCAAACATGATTAGCACGACACGGTGAGGTGGAACTGTGATGAACATGGGGTGTGGACGGGGGCTAGACAGTGGGAGGTGAGACTGAGAAGAGACCCAGCTGGAGAAATCATTCACCTAACCAACACCTTCACATTAGGGCACAACAGGGGACAGGTGTTCTACTATGGACTAACCAAACTGTGCAGGAACTGCAGCCTCTCAGACTACCTAGCCGCAGACTGCACACTCATCCAGTGGAAGATATGCAAGGAGCACCACACAACGGACTGCACGTGCAATCACTGAGGGGGCGAGGGGCGCATCTTCAAAGACTGTCCAACATCACATGCCGACAACACCCGCACCCAAAGAGAGGCACCTCCGGACCCCAGAGGAAGAGCACCACCAGAAGAACCAGGACCAGTACCCAGACCAGCATCGGCTCAAGAACCAGAACCAGCATGAAAATCTCACCAAAGGTCAGATGCAGCACCCCACCCACCCACAGATCTAGAACAGACACCAGAGATACTCCACACCCCAGAACCAGCCCTGGCACCAGAACCAGGCATTGACATTAGCACTCCAAGCCAAGAAACACTCCTGTACCCCACCCCCCAGTCTGGGCCCTCCGGTCTCGCCCGTCCACACCCTCGACAGCAGACCCGGAACCAAAATCACTCTCACCCATAGAACAGGATCAAGACCAACCACAACCACAAACAATAAAAAATTAGGAAGAGGAGTGGCCAGCACCAGACAGCCACCATAATATAGCCGACGCCATCCAGGAACACAAGAAAATATAAATTAAGACAACAACAAGCAAAAAAATCAACACAATACATCTGCACAAAGCCAGAACCCCGGTTCTACCCAGCCAAACACCAGCACACCCCATATCACGGTCAGCATGGCACCAACATACACCAAAACAACACACAAAAAGAAACACACTAAGTGGTACGCACAAAACTATATGTCAGAGTAGGATTTAGAATTGTTTTATGATCACTTAGACAGTCACTTTAAATAATGTATGTATCGTTGGAATAAGGTCTTGTTGTCGCTCGGGTGTCAAAGGTATGTAAATATGTATGATTTTAATATGATTTTAGGGAAAAATTAAAAACCTAAAAAAAATTATAATGAATGAAAATGATAGAAATACAAGTGTATAAACTGTGTGGGAAAAAATGTAAAATGCAGGTATAGAAACCAATAAAAAACATATTATCCTGAACAGCATCCTAATATCAATACCTAACCTATAACGAGGGACGATTATATGTGATTCATCATGCACAATTCTTTATTTGGTGTAGCTGTGTTTTAAATGCATGAAAGTACACACATTTAATAAAAAAACGTGACAGCAAATAGAAATATTTACAACCTTCAAATATGTATGTACTTTACTTTCATTTATATTCTTTTAACCTGCTATAATGTGTAAATGTTAGTAATTTCGGCAAACTGGGTGAAGAAATGCCTTTACCCAACACGCTCCCCTCACACTTTCACTAGCTAGCTTTTCCTTCCACTCAGCTATTTTCTGAAGGATACCATCGGATATCGGTTACTTACCTAAACTCTTTACAGACGAAACCCGTGGATGTCTCAAAGATAATTTTGTTGGAAAGGGGGGAAAATTTGCTTTACAGTGGTATTTGTAAAACATAATTAACCTGGTAGTATTTAATTTTTTATTAGTTAAACAATGTCAACTATACGGACAACTGTGAGTGGACGCAACCTGGTGAGTCTATTGTAACTACACCGTGTTCCAAATTATTATACAAATGATATTTTACATTGATTTTCCTAAATAGTCGATGCAAATGACAGTCAGTATAATTTTTAAGTCACCAACCATTAGGGTGTAAGTCGAATTTCATTGAACAAACCACCCAATGAAAACATTATTTTTTCATTATTATGCACAACAAAGTTTCAAAACATTTTATAGGTTGTAAAGAACTTAAAATGTTCATTTGTTGACTTTGCAGCAGTAGGAGGTCATATTTGCTGAAATCAAAAGCTATTTTATTCAAACACATCTTCACAGGGCAAGTTAAATGTTAACATAGGACCCCTTCTTTGATATCACGTTCACAATTCTTGCATCCATTGAACTTGTGAGTTTATGGAGAGTTTTTGCTTGAATTTCTTTGCAGAATGTCAGAATAGCATCCCAGAGCTGATGTTTTGATGCAAACTGTCTCCCACCCTCATAGATCTCTTGCTTGAGGATGCTCCAAATGTTCTCATTAGGGTTGAGGCCAGGGGAGGATGGGGGCCACACCATGAGTTTCTCTCCTTTTTTTGCCCATAGCAGCCAATGACACAGAGGTATTCATTGCAGCATGAGTTGGTACATTGTCATGCATGAAGATGATTTTGCACGGTTCTTCTTTTTGTACCATGGAAGAAAGTGGTCAGTCAAAATCTCTACATACTTTGCTGAGGTCATTTTCACACCTTCAGGGACCCTAAAGGTGCCTACCAGCTCTCTCCCCATGCTTGTGAGCATTGGTTAGGGGTGGCCGAATAGTAGGTTTATGAACAACTGCAAGCCTCTTGAGGAGGCACCAGCAGCTTCAAATACCTGTTTGCTGTTTTGTAATGGCATTTTAGCAGCTGCTCTCTTAATCCGATTAAGTTGTCTGGCAGTAACCTTCCCCATTTTGCCTTTATTCGCACAAACCCATCTGTGCTCTGAATCTGCCACAAATCTCTTCACAGTACAATGTTCACGCTTAAGTTTTTGTGAAATATCTGATGTTTTCATACCGTGTCAAAGGCATTTCACTATTTGACGCTATTCCGCTGCAGAGAGATCCTTTTTCTTTCCCATATTGCTTGAAACCTGTGGCCTGCTTAATAATGTGGAACATTTTTCTAAAGTAGTTTTCCTTTAATTGGGCTCACCTGGCAAACTAATTATCACTGAGATCTCAGTCATCAAAAGAGCCCAGAGACACAATACCATCTATGAGTTGAAACACGAAATATATAATGTTTATGACACTTACTTCCAATTTGCATAATAATTTAGAACGCGGTGTAATGTTAGAGCAATGACTAAAAGTCTATACTAGTTGTTGCTACCTCCCACACAAACACACACTTTGCAATCAAACATACACTGTATGGCAAAATGCATGTGGACACCTGTACTAAATATTGAGTTAATGTGTTCCAGCCAGACCCATTGCTTACAGGTGCATAAAATCCAACACATAGCCATGAAATCTCCATAGATAAACATTGGCAGCACAATGTGTCATACTGAAGATGTCAGTGACAATAAACGTGGCACTGTCATAGGATGCACCTTTGCAACAAATAAATTTGTGGTATTTCTGCCCTACTATATCTGCCCTGGTCAACTTTAAACATTATAATTGTGAAGTAAATACATCTAGAAAGAACAGCCCACAAAGTGGTACACCACGCAAACGCAAAGAGTGGGACTGCCAAGTGCTAAAGCTCGTAAAAATTGCCTAGCTGTTGCATCACTCACCACAGAGTTCCAACCTGCCTCTAGAGAGAAGATCAACACAAGAACCATGCGTCGGGAACTTCACTAAATGGGTTTCTATGTCCGAGTGGCTGTACACAAGCCTCACATCAACACGCACAATGCCAAGCGTCGGCTGGAGTGGTGTAAATCATGTACCACCGGACTGTGGAGCATTGGAAATGTGTTCTCTGGAGTGATAAATAACACTTCACCTGGCAGTGATGGACGAATCTGGGTGTGGCTGATTCCAGGAGAACACTACCTACCGGAATGCATAGTGCCAACTGCAAAGTTTAGTGGAGGGGGGATAATGGTTTGGGGCTGTTTTTCTGGGTGGACTCTAGGCTCCTTAGTTCCAGGGAAGGGTCATCCTAATGTGGAGGATACAAAGACATTTTAGAAAATTGGGTGCTTCCAACTTTGTGGAAACAGTTTGAGAAATGCACTTTCCTGTTCCAGCATGACTGTGCCACTTTGCACAAAGCGGGTTCCATAAAGACATGGTTCGACGAATTTGGATGACCTTGAGTGGCCTACACAGAGCCTTGACCTTAACCCCACCAAACACCATTTGGGATTAATTAGAACAGCAATTGCGAGCCAGGCTTTCTCATCCAACATCAGGCCTGACCTCACAAATGCTCTTTTTGTCTGAATGGGCACAAATTCCCACAGACACACTCGAAAATCTTGTGGAAAGCCTTCCCAGAAGAGTGGCGGCTGTCATAGCCACAAAAGGGAAGCCAAATCCATATTTATGCCGATGGTTTTGGAATGGGATCTCCAACAAGCTTATGTGGGTGTCAGTCGTCCACTTACTTTTGGATATATAATGTAGTATTTGACAGTGGTGACAGAGGTACAGTAGACTTCCTGCTTTTTACGTGTTATGTAAATATTCACTGTTATAGAGATACAACTTCTACACATGCACACACATTTACACGCACCCATGCCTACATTAAAATACTGTAATTTGACTCCCAGCCTTCATTCCCCCAAAAAAACAGGCAAGTGGCATGGGTTTTCCATACACGTGCTGGTTTATTTTTTTTAATAATGTTTTTTTATCACAGTTATATCGGAACATAAATTGTAACACAGTAATATTTCATGAGGAAAAACATGTAAAAAAAATACAACAGAAACCGCCACGATGTCCACAATTGGAATAATTTCCAAACCGCTAAACTACATTTCATTCAAATGTTTCATTGAAAGGGGGTTGATTTTAAGTTATCCAATAATAAAATCACAGCCCACCGGACGTGAGTTTATATCTTTGGTTTTGTGCTGTAAGGTCTCGGAGGCTGGAGAAATAAAGGTGTGGCGGCCCAGAGCTCCAGTGGCCAGCAGGGAGACTAAGCTGTCTGCTTTCCCCCAGCGTGAGGCAGCAGTGTGGGGCTGATTGGGCCTGTTGCTCCTGAAATAGATCTGGGTCTGTGAGCCTCAGGGTGGGGAGAGTGAGACAAAGCAGATGCAGGTAAAATACCCCTCTCTCACCTCTGTTCCGGGCGTCTGCCGCAGAAACCACATAAACTCGAGCACCGCCATGAAGATGGCCACCAGGAGGCCACACACCAGCACTACGAAGATACCCCCAATGTTCTCCATGCCTAGCCCTGGAAGGGGACAGAGGGGAACAGAGTCAGTGAGAGTTCAAAAACATGCTTACAATGGACATGTACTGAAGACACACACAATCATACCAAACAACAGTCACACACAGCCACACACATCTAATGAGAGTGGAATGGAGAAGATGGATAAATAACAACAGAAAGTGGAAGATAGCTCAGTGGTTAGGAAGTTAGACTTGTAGTCGCAAGGTTGCCGGTTCGATTCACGACTGTGCCAAATGTCATTGTATCCTTGAGCAAAACAATTTACCCTTCACTTACTGTAAGTCGCTCTGGAAAAAGGTATCTCCTAAAACTGTAAAAATAGGCGATGGATGATGCAGCGATGGATTGATGATGTACTGATGGATGATGGCACCTTTGGCACGGTGATCCTCCTCTTTGGGACACTTGCCACCATCCCACCATTTCCGCTTTAGGATTTCTAGTCGGTTGTCTTCCTGCAGCTTAAGGATGGCGAGGTCAAACTCATCCCGGTACAGTGACCCTAAAGTGGGAGGAGAGGGGCCAAAGGTCATAGAATCCTACAGGACCAAACTCTTCCATGAAGGAACATAGAGTTCAATGCAGAAAAGCAAACAGAGGGTATGTTACTGGAAATGTTTACCAGTATACAACCACAATCAAGGATTTTATAAACGTTTTTGTAATATTATAAAAACTCCCTACATGTGGCCTTATCACATATACCATTTTTGTAATAATAAAATTCATAATGTTAAAGAAATGGGCGGAGCTACCTGGAATTGTTTCCTTCAAGCCTGAAAGCGATATGGTTTGTTTAGAGTTTGCTACATTCAAAACAAAACTAGTTACAGAACAGCCTCCGACTTGAGCTACAGAGCAAAATTATTTGTCAAACATAGACTAATTGCTGCGCAAACCAAATTGACATCAGGCCAAAATTATCCTCTGCTGGGTAGCTCCGCCCACTTCCGGGAAGGCCACGCCCATTCCGAGTATGGATACGGATATTCAGCTCATCCCTAATTATAACATTATATATTTTAAATGACACATTATTCATTTTACATTGCTAATATGTATTTGATCTCAATGTTTCGGTGTCAAACTAGTGGCAGCTAGAATGAAATACTGCAACAGTCCCAGGTTCCTGTAAAAGTGCACATCGCTGACAAACAGCCGAAAGCCATACAGTCCCTCACAAGGAGCATAGGTAACAGCACTAACCCCGGGCAAAGCAAGCACCCAGCCTGTAATCGAGTATGTGCCTCACAATCAAGGCCACTCGTGCTATTTCTGCTTGGGGGGCCTGACTCAAAGACAAGATATATGACAGAAAAGGCTAGTGTGTCCCCTCTATGGAAAACAAGCTAATTCTTCCTGTTAACCCTCCTGCATGCTATATCCCTCACTAGCAAACAAGCCTAGAGTATCGTGGTTAGGTTTCATATGCTCTATTTCCCCAACCGTACCGATCCCTCCTACGTCCATACCCCCACGTACCCACTGGCATGCCGATGCCGTAGCCCTTGGTGTCCAGCAGGCCTCCTATCTGGGTCAGGTTGCAGTTGCGCTGGCGGTAATACTCGTTCATGGTGCTCTCCAGGAGGTAGGCATAGTTGGAGTTAACCACGCGGGCGATGCCCTCCTCTGTACTCTTCACAAACACACTGGGCTGCTTGGAGTGCATGAAGTTCCACATGCGCTGGTACGTCTGGTAGCGTGAGTTCTGTGGACAACATGTGACAAGAACGTGGATAAGTACTGTCAGATATCCCCAAAGCATCTTACTTATAATATATGTATAGAAGCTATCATTGACTAATTGTAAAATTACGACCAGACTAAAACTGAGATTATTTCAGAGAAGCACTGTCTTTTGATATTTTGACTAATCACATTCTTAGGAGAATGTTCTCTCTGAGGAAGGTTTTGGGCATCGCATCCTACATTTTCATCGGAAAGATGCATTGTTGAAACATTGATTCATCCTAAAATCCATGGCTTTTGGAGCACTGGCCTTTGGTCTGACTTGAGAAAAGCGTTGTGATCTGGAGCACAGAAGAGGCCCAGTAGGAATATAAAGGAGTCTGACTCTCAGGCTTTGTCTTTCTCCCCGGGTCTCTCTCTCGTTCCCTCAGACAGGTAACTGTCTGCAGTGAGGCTCGGCACGTACAGGGGACAGAGACAGTCGGCGACCGACAAACAGTGTCTATCTCTCCAGATGCAGCACTGAGCTCTCCTTCAGATGTGTCCTCACAGGGAAGAGAGGATATTGAAGATCCGACAGCAAACAGATAAAAGTCATGGCCGGTGGAGGTGGGAAAGGAGTAGGCGGTGAGGTGACAGGGTCCAAGATAACATCGGTGACAGGTCATTGATTATAGTGGAGTGAGTCGCGTGTGTTTGTGTGCGTGTGTTTATATGTCGGTGCCTGTGCGCGTGTGCTCTTCACCTGGAAGAAGGTCATGGTGGAGCCTCCGTGCATAGTGCCGTACTCGATGGCTGTCTGGTCGGCCAGGTCATCCACTGATTCAATGGGGACCTCCATCCTTTGGACGGTCAGGAATGCAGCCAGGTTGGCCGTGTACGAGGAGATGATGATCAGGGTGAACGCCCACCTGTTGGAACAGCCGTAGATAGACTACCTCAGAGGTATCACAGATAGACCCAGACAGTCTACCTCAGGAGTAAATTATCATAGATAGACCCAGGCAGACAAGCAGGTGAAGGATGGTGTAAATTAAGAACCTGTCAAACTGCTTATAAACCCTTTAGAAATATCACAGTGGCATTCCCTCTTCCCCCCCAAAAATACACAGTCCTACCCAGAGCAAAAGCAAGTTATCCCAAAGTCCCCAAAATCAACACAAAATGGATGTGGGAACACAAAATGGATGTTTTTACAATGGCCATATCAGTCTCTGGACACCAATCCAACACTGTAAAAAAGCCAACTTGCAAAAACTGGCTTTACTATATTTATTTCATTTGAGTGAACACATTTTTTAGGAAATATAATGTTTACATGCAATGCTTAGTTAATCCAACACACTGTTCTGTGAATAATATATGTTGAGTGAACAAATAATTTAGAGTTGACTCAAAATGCATAAATGTCTAAAAGTTCAGTCAGATAATGTGTTCACTCCACTTTGAAAATATAGTCACGTTGACTCAAAATGTGAAGTTATGAGAACTGCAATTTTGAATGTTTCCAGAGCATGTGGGAAATTCAACATTTGTAGGTTTTAAGATGCTTTAACATAATCTTTTATACATTTGAAAGAAAATAACATCATATATATTTTGGTATTATGTGGCTTGCTGTGCCATGAAGTCTGATGGATCATGAAGATTTCAAAACCGTAACATAAATTGGCATTCAATGAATAGAACATCTATGACTATAGTGCTTTTGCGCAGTAGATCAATCAATCAATCAATCAATCAATCATATGTAGTTTTCCAAAACAATAACAAAAGAAGTACTTTGCATTAAAACAGCAAACATCACTATACCTATATTATATATATTTTTTAGTTGTACTTAAGGTTGTCATTGACGATGACAACAAAACCCATGATCCCACGCTACTTCCCGACATCATCTAAGTACATCTTTTACAATTGTTTTGATTGAGAGACCCCTAGCGGCTGATTTTTTTACAGTGAATTAAAAACGTGGTCCAAAATGCAGACCTAAGAGTATCTATGGTTTTGAAATGTGCTGCATAGAGTGAGCTAAGATCCCTCTAAATGTGTGAGCCAACCTTTTCAGATGTTACAGGAAGAGGCTGTCATCCACTACAGGTCAGGCTTTAGTAAATTGATTGTATGGGTGACAATAATAAAAAAAAAGTGTATGTTTGTCTGAAAAATATTGTGCAACACATTTAACTGTTTTGTGTTTGAGAACTTATTATGTTGATCTAAAAATACATGGCTCATTTGTGTTTTTACTGTACTTTTCCTCAATTTCATGACAGGTCCCAATACCTTTTGAGTTGACTGTACATGATATCATAGAAAATATGGGAACATTTTAATGTTCTGAAGCTGCAGCACAGAGAGAGTTGAACGACACGGCCACCAGCCTAACCTATATTTAACAGCCAAACAAACCCTTTTCACAAAAACTGGTCCGAGCCTATAATTTCCTGCAATTCCTTCCTAGTTGTCGAGCAACACGTTTAGCCATGCTCGAGATGACAATGTGAAAACACTAGATCTGAGTCACAGAAGGCTATGTAGGTATAGCTCAGGTCTGCAAGACAGTGAGAAAAGCAAATAGACCAATACGGTACGTGTTTCAAGGTCAGTGTGATTGAAGAAGTCCATTACTAACCTTTTTTAAATATACTCAAATAACCTAAGGAAACACAATCATCACAGTATAACAGCAAGTAAATTGAACCTCATGGATATTAATCTGTCCAGTTAGGACACATAAGCGATTGTGAATCAATGTCACCTGTTTTGGTTCAAATGAAAGTGACAAAAGGTGCACTGGAGAGGCAACAGCAAGACAACCCCCAGAAAGGGAATGGTTTAGCAGGTGTTGGCCACAGACAATTACACTCTCTTTATCCTTTCTGACTGATTCTTCCTCAGTTTTGTGGTTTGCTAGTCTCCTGGTAGTATGAGGCGGTACCTGCAGCCCATTCAGGTTGCACAGGTAGTCCAGCTCCTCCAGGATGGCACATCCATATGTGCTGTTGCATGAAGGTTTGCTCTGTCTCCCAGTACAGTCTCAAAAGCATGGAGGAGAAACCAGGAGACACTTTTGCCCCCATTATCATGAGCTGACTTCAAAGAGCTAAGACTTTTTCTATGTACACAAAAGGCCTACTGCTCTCAAATATTGTTCACAAATATGTCCAAACCTGTGTTAGTGAGCACTTCTCCTTTGCCAAAATAGTCCATCCACCTCACAGGTGTAGCATATCAAGACGCTGATTAGACAGCATGATTATTGCACAGGTGTGACTTAGGTTGGCCACAATTAAAGGCCACTCTAAAATGTGCAGTTTCGTCACACAGCACAATGCCACAGATGTCGCAAATTTGAAGGGAGCGAAACTGACAACTCCCACACAGTGATTTAAAGCCACAACAGGTGGATTCAGCACCACGGCTAGCTCCGCAGCCTAAGGAATCACAAAAAATGTATAGAAACTAGATTTGAGTGTTCCCTTTATTTTAGGCGAGTGTATTTTTAGTATATTCTATTTGGATTTAGACAGTGAGGAAAGAAACAGGGGACTGTATTTTACTGAAATCGCTGCGGGAAAGGAAATATGCCATGCTCACCATACTCCACTGACGCAGCGCGTGGAGAGGGCACGTGGGGCGATGGTAGAACCTTGCTGCATGAACCCGCCCACGGGGAACCAGAAGCTATTGCCCAGTGAGTACTGGTTGATGAGGAGGTTACAGCGCCCCTTCAGACAGGGGTGGGGATTGTACCACTCGTAGGGTGTGAGCCTAAACAGACGTAAACAAACAAGCATGCAGAGTGAGAGAAAAAAATGAGAGAAAACAACAACCTACACATGCTGCTTTGAGCGCAAGCAGCAAAATGACACCGTACATGTGATTAGAGTACACTGAGCTGCCATGACAGCTGAAGGTGGCTAAACTGTTCTACAGGATGGGCACATTCTGGCAGACCTAAATTAATTTCATTCATGTTTTGACTGCTTGGGCAAATCCCCAAATGAACATGATACATCTACATTTTAGTCATTTAACAGACGCAAAGCCACTTATAGTAGTGAGTGCATAGATATTGTTTTTCTTCCATGTCTGTCACACTGACCAACATTCCTGGAACGTTATTTGCTACCTCCAATGATTCTTCGACTTATATATTAAAAATGAATCATCAGCTTCCAAAATAATAATGCTCCCCCTACACACACATTAATTTATTTAAATTTTAAACCATTAACACATACAGACCGTAGATAAAGCTTTCCCATTTCAGAGCACAATCCTTCCCCATTGATGAGACTAAAGGCCAGACTGCCAGGCACCAAGCCTATAACTGTATATGACAGTTCCTCCAAAGCACCAGCAGATGTCACTGTGTAGCTTAGATGAGCTGAAAGACTCACCTGGCAACCAGGAAAAGCACACAGCTCACTGCCAGGTAGGCCAGGAGCATGAACAACCACACCCCAGGAGAGAAAGGGTCCAGGAAAGAGAAGTAGCCGGGTCTCCGGCCCTACAACACACACACACATCAGACAGAAAAATAAAGATGGTTTGCAAAATTACATCCACAAACTGAATTTTTGTTACAGATATGACCTACCGTTGCTGTGTTCACATCAAAGGACACTCAGAGATATAAAGCTAAAATATGTGCCTCTGGTCTCTAGATTTACTACTGGGCCATTCTTATTTCAAGTAAATTCTTAATGGTTAATTATGGAGCACCGAAGGCCATTGTCCACAAAATTAAACCAATTACAACTGAAATAGAGGTTTGGAAAATGCATGGTGGAAAGCAGCTGCAGATGGCCTCTGCTGCCATGGGCAATAACATTATGTTCAATGGAGAGAAAGGAAAAACAGTGCAGTTCATCAACAGCAAGAACTGTATGGGCAGGCTCAGTGTTGTCAGGGCTACAGTATGTAGATTATCTGGCCCACCAGGAGTCGAACAGCGTACTGTGAGAGAAGATCCAGGTTCTGTCTTATTAAAGTAATAAAATTTATTGACATAAAGGAGAAAGGGGTTGCTTTTCCCTCAGCTTTGTGGTAACTGTGATAATGATTCAGTATTACCTGTGGCGCCGCAGTTTAAATTGGTCTTTCTTAGAACCAAAAGAAAATAAAACCACCACCATCTAAATTCAAGCCACCGCAGCTGCTGGGAGTCATTGAGGTAAGAAAGTGTCATAAATAAAATTGGATAAGGTAGTTCATGAGGTTTTAAATAATGTTTGTCTACAATCACGTTCCCAGATATTTCCCACCATTTTCCAGAGGGTCTGGTCAACTCTCTCTTTAAAGGTGGCCTTGTGCTACATCCTGAAACCGGCAGTGCCTATCAGTCGGTAAACTTGATTTACTGTGGCGGTCCGCGATGCATAGTGGGCTACGTTGCTGCATTACAGGACATTCTACGTCATGAAAGTCAGTGGTTCGAGCCTGACTATGGGTTCTTAGACTTTCCCCGGACCTCCTGCGTGAGGCAGCGCAAATTGGCATAGCGCTGCCCGGGATTTTGGTTAGATAAATCCGATGATCTATTCTGCCATGTTGCTCTCCAGCTCCTCCCAGTGTTGCCAACTTTGCGACTTTTCAGACCTCTTTAGCGACTTTTATTTTAAAAAGCGACTAGCGACAATTTTAGCTACTTTTTGTTCCTCTCAACTGCAGCCAGTCAGAGCAGCAGATGTTAACCCCTCCCCGACCAGACTAAAAATGTTGAGAGATGCGCAGGGGAAACAGCATTGCCATGGACCTATCAGT
This sequence comes from Umbra pygmaea, assembly GCA_016801145.1. Classification (NCBI taxonomy): domain Eukaryota; kingdom Metazoa; phylum Chordata; class Actinopteri; order Esociformes; family Umbridae; genus Umbra; species Umbra pygmaea. Next base: position 5,132 of record JACXGM010009850.1, on the reverse strand, counting down.
AATCTTTATTGTTTGCTCCCTTTTGTTCTTAAAAGGGAAAACAGTTTAATTTTGAGTTTAATTTGAGCATTTATTATTTTCATGCACTTAATCACAAGAGATTTTTAAACAGCAGTTCATTCCTGTTTCTGATGTGTGCAGAATCTTATTTCAGTGGACGTGATGACCTCACAAATATGTTAATTAGCGTATGACATCATCTAGTGACATTTGGAGACTTTTTGAGCAGGCTTTAGCTACTTTCCACTGAACATAGTTGGCAACACTGGTGCCTCCTTGAGTGCAGATCGGGCACATGTAAATGTACTCCTCCTCATACTACAGATCTGTCCAAGGGGTTGCAGAGCTGCCGACAAGGCATGCTTACTGTATGTACACACTATTTGCAAAGAAATTGCCAATCCCCACTAGATTCTCCTCAGGTGGCTCACTTGTGGGAGTGGTTGTTGTCGTGCTGGCTGACACAACGTTATGCTAGCAGATTACAAAGGAAGTTAGCTTGCTAGCAAGCCACTAGCCACCTTATACTGACATTAGATTTAACACTAGAACCAGTCATTTGACTAGAGTTTTTCTTAATTAAAATAAATCTTTAATTTTTTTCAAGCTACAGACACTGTCGTCCTTGACTTTTCCTAAGATCTATATTTTACATTGTTCTGTTTTCAGAATCCTTAAATCATAAACAGTAACCTTTTTAGACACTATTTACCTGTTTGTTTTACCCCAAATTTCTATGTAAACCGCCAAAGTTGCAGGTCACTTAGCTTTTGGTACCCATTGTGGTACCCATAATCACCGTTGTCTAAATGACATGGCCGACATTTGAGTATGCTTCATTTGAAATTGAATGAATTTAGCAACAAGGATTTAGAGATATAATGTTGATGATGTACATGGTGATTACATTAGAACAACATTGCAACATGTCAGTTCACTGGTTTAATTTGAATGTGAATTATTTTATCATACGCAGTGAAGTGGTGTAATGTTGATGAAGAACAGCAGCTCAAACCAGTGATTCCGTTTTTAGACGATTTTACCACAAATACCGTGAGAAATGTGATCTGGAGTTCAACCCTATTTCAGAAGATGATTTTATTTGGCTTATTACAACCACTTATCCAAATGGGCCTATCTATGCATTCAAACGAAAGACATAAACAATCACATTAGAGTATGCTGTGTAAAACAAAACCTATTTCAGAAACGAAAATACAACAACATGCTTTTTTCTTAATATTCTAATGTTATATAATATCTACAAAAAACAAAAATCAATACTTGTAGAATTCTGTCATTTTTAGAACACTTTATTTGGCTTATTCTATATATTCTAATGTTATGGATAAGTACGATACACTCATGTTTGTTTGTGTAATTCTGATCATGTTTATCAAGCATAGGTATAGGGCTTTTGGTTTAAGCATGTAAGCGGAGAGGTTGCACGTGGACGAGGCTCCTGCCTTTTAGCTAACTTTTCTACATTTCCACATAGCATTTTAATTTCTAACATAGCACACTTTATTTAAATTTTACTTTATTATTTTTTAACTTACCTTTTCTCTAAAATAATGCACGCTTCCAAGGGAAAACGACCCATTACAGCGGTCCTTTCTGACGCCCTGTGTCATGGCACAGATTGTGGCCTGGCGGCTGCCTCCGCTGTACCTCTGGAATCCACTGGAATCCAGTCCCACATGAAGGCCTTCCGAACTGAGTTAATTGTGGATATTACAGCTGCTCTCAAGGTCCAGATGAAAACAGCCATTGACCTGGTTTTGGACCCTTTTTCTGTAGCCTTGGATGAGGTACGGGCAGCTGCTGACGAACAGACTCAGTTGCCCATTTCGAAAAAGAAAGCAGTCAGCTAGCAGAGAAAACTGATGACCTCGAGTGCCGATCCAGATGCTGTAATCTCTGTGTGTTTGGACTTCAAGAGGGTGATGAAGGAAATGATGAGCTTAGGCTTCTGACTGGGTTCTTCGCAGAGGTCCTATCAACTATTTTTCCTTTACCTTCAAACCATGCATCTCCATAATGTGGTTCCACTCCTTACGTGATAAGGAAGCTGTATTGATTTGGAAGGGCAGAGTGGAACTTGTTTGCCAAGGCAGAAAGTCCTATTTATTTCTAGACTTCAGTTCAGGTGTTGCCACAAAGAGGGTTAAATTACTCCCAATGAAATGACTGCTTCATGATAAAGTTATGAAGTTCTCCCTGCGTTTCCCTGCGCGCCTTCATGTTGAAAATTCAGGGGAGAAGAAACAGTTCGACCCCCACGAGGATGCACATAAATGGTATGAACGGCACTTAGCTAACGGGTGAGTCTGAATGTTTTATCTGCTTCCTTTGTTGTTCTGATTGCAGCATGATGGAAGTCATAGCATGACAGCGCATTGCACTACAAACTGTATGAGTCCTTGTGAAGTAGACAGTAATCTGTGGCATGTTTTAATTTAGCTATCGGATTGTAACCAAGGGCATGTTTTTTACAATTTGCCTGTTATATTTGCTTGATAACTTAATAGAAATTGCATTGGGCTGGCTTGGACACTTGTTTTGGGATAATTGTAGTGTTATTTTGGAGTAATATCTTATTTTTTCTTATTTGGTAATATTTGGTGAGGGATTTTTTGAACCACTCTTTTTGTAATTATGACAGACGTATGGGCGCCATTTTCATTTATTAATTTTGTTTTACTTTTCATGGTAAATCATCGACTAGATGGCTAGTTTCGCAACCCAGACGGCTAATTCCGGAAGCCAGACGACTAATTCTGCAATAGTATAGATGTCTGGACAACTTTGCGTGAAAATGTTAGCACAGGGGAGGGACTGAAAATTTAACAATGAAAGGGACATCACTGCCTTTCTGCTACTACTTCATAAAAAGCTGAGCGCATTTCGTGACAATGTATATTAGCTCAGTATGGAGTTTGGAAATGCTGTGAAAATGTATATGTACTATTATTTTTAAGATTTTGTATTAAGCAATAAACAAAAAAAATGTCAGTGTCAGGCGGCAGTGCAGTACATCCACTTGAGAGACAACAGACTTGGTCTTAGACACAAGTTAAACAGGGGTATAACTCACAATGACGCACAACCACCTTCTGGAACACTGCAGGTTAAATAGCTTACTAGATTAATAATTACCACCGGATGTAATAGTTACATCTAATCAATTAAAATATCAATTATTTTTGTAATAAGACAAGCCACCGACTGTAGCTTGTTACATGTTTCTATTTCATTAGCCAGCCACTCAAAGTTGTGTGCATTTAGTCTATGGTTTGATGTGACATTTTAATGCAATTCTCAATTTTTGAAACATGTCAAATTAAAAATTTGCATAAAGTTGGGAAATCTGAACTTTTCGTTTGCCCCTCATACCACCCTTGCATTGCCCAGGGAGCCACTTGCCTGCTCCGCTTTCCTTCATTTAAATGAATTAAGCCATTGCCCCCATCGCGAATAGTGTGTACATACTGTTAATGGGAATTGGGAGGGGATGGAAATGGGGGAAAAACTAAAAACCTAAACTACTGTGACAAACTCCCACTACACCCTCCCCCGCATGTCTGCACACTGTTGGACGCAGTCATGCCCCGCAGTGATATTATTTGGTAAATTTAAATGATGACAATAAAAGTTTGCTTCATTAGGTCCTTGCCTCAAGGCCAAATTCGAGTAGAAAGTGTTTCAGGCTCAAACGTGCTGTGCCCAATACAACCTGGGGACAAGGTTATTCTGTCTATGTGCAAGACAGTTAATCAAATTTGCTTCTTATCCCTTTGTTACATTCCCCCCAGGTCGTGATAGTAAAACAAACTGGTTCTTAATTAATTTACTTGGTTAAATAACGACTGATTCTACTGATGCTCCCAGGAAACACGTGAGAACACCAGGATCACGTGTTCTCACGTGATCCTGGTGTTCTCACGTGTTTCCTGGGAGCATCAGTAGAATCAGTCGTGAGAACACCAGGATCATTCTTCGTAATTTTAAGAAAAAACAAAACTGTTTCCATTTAAAGAGCTCAGTTGTAGACCAAGAGAAAATAGACAGGAAAAGCACCAAAACCAGACTGAAATCAGTTTTACATTGATTCTTCCAACTATTTACTTTCAGATAGCAAACAACAATATTGACAAAGTGAGTAAATAATAAATAAAAAATATATTTGATATTGGTTTCATTTTGCAACCCTAGTCCATGTTGAAAAAAAACTATTAGGATCCAAGCAATCCTTATTGAATGTTGATGTTGAAAAAGAGTAGCACAATGCGCTGCTGCAAAGAAAAACACACCCGAGTTCAAAAGCCAGCCCCAGGCTGCCAGCCACATATTCCAGCCCAAAATGGATAAAATCCCCTTGGCAGTAAGTGATACAACACTCAATAACAAATACAAATTCCCCTAAAAGTATATTCTGGGAGCAGTGAGGGAAAAGGATTTTAAGGCATCTAAAAATTCTTAATGATAAATTCATCCACAATTAGGTCTTCATGAGGCCGGAAATTCATTAATGTGTTGTTAATCACTCCCATATTAGTGTAATTGAGCAACATAGGATTGAAACTGGAGATTTCTCATTAGAGACTGGCCAGTCTGAAAAGTGTGCTGTTAGCAGCTGATTGAGCCCTGCCTAGTGAAAAGGATCCATCGTTGGTGCTAGCATCACAATACTAGGACTCAGATGTAGACTCACCAGGGTCGGAGGGGATTCTTAAATTCTTGAGAGGAAGGTTGTGTATGACTGAAGGTTGTGTATGACTGAAGGTTGTGTAAGACTGCAGGTTGTGTAAGACTGCAGGTTGTGTATGAATGGAGGTTGTGTATGACTGAAGGTTGTGTAAGACTGCAGGTTGTGTAAGACTGAAGGTTGTGTATGACTGCTAGTTGTGTATGGCTGCTAGTTGTGTATGACTGAAGGTTGTGTATGACTGAAGGTTGTGTATGACTGCAGGTTGTGTAAGACTGCAGGTTGTGTAAGACTGCAGGTTGTGTATGAATGGAGGTTGTGTATGACTGAAGGTTGTGTATGACTGCAGGTTGTGTATGACTGAAGGTTGTGTATGACTGAAGGTTGTGTAAGACTGCAGGTTGTGTAAGACTGAAGGTTGTGT
>JACXGM010009849.1:0-27027 GCA_016801145.1 Umbra pygmaea | reverse complement strand
CAGGTCGGCAGTCTTACCCATGATTGCGGTTTTGAGTAATGAAACAGGCTGGGAGTTTTTAAAAGCCTCAGGAATCTTTTGCAGGTGTTTAGAGTTAATTAGTTGATTCAGATGATTAGGTTAATAGTTCGTTTAGAGACCCTTTTCATGATATGCTAATTCTTTGAGATAGGAATTTTGGGTTTTCATGAGCTGTATGTCAAAATCATCAGTACTAAAACAATAAATGACCTGAAATATTTCAGTTGGTGTGCAATGAATCTAAAATATATGAAAGTTTAAATTTTATCATTACAATATGGAAAATAATGAACTTTATCACAATATGCTAATTTCTTGAGAAGGACCTGTATATTAATTTCTCCTGTCAGCATACACTCACCTAAAGGATTATTAGGAACACTATACCAATACTGTGTTTGACCCCCTTTTACCTTCAGAACTGCCATAATTCTACGTGGCATTGATTCAACCAGGTGCTGAAAGCGTTCTTTAGAAATGTTATATTGATAGGATAGCTTCTTGCAGTTGATGGATATTTGTGGGACGCACATCCAGGGCTTGAAGCTCCCTTCCCACCACATCCCAAAGATGCTCTATTGGGTTGAGATCTTGTGACTGTGGGGGCCATTTTAGTACAGTGAACTCATTGTCATGTTCAAGAAACCAATTTGAAATGATTCAAGTTTGTGACATGGTGCATTATCCTGCTGGAAGTAGCCATCAGAGGATGGGTACATGGTGGCCATAAAGAGATGGACAATGCTCAGGTAGGCCATGGTATTTAAACGATGCCCAATTGGCACTAAGTGGCCTATGGTGTGCCAAGAAAACATCCCCCAAACCATTACACATGTTCTCATTCTGTTCACTCCAAATTCTAACTCTACCATCTGAATGTCTCAACAGAAATCGAGACTCATCAGACCAGGCAACATTTTTCCAGTCTTCAACTGTCAACTGTAGCCTCTTTTTTCTATTTGTAGTGGAGATGAGTGGTACCCGGTGTGGGGTCTTCTGCTGTTGTAGCCCATCCGCCTCAAGGTTGTGTGTGTTGTGGCTTCACAAATGCTTTGCTGCATACCTCGGTTGTAACGAGTGGTTATTTCAGTCAAAGTTGCTCTTCTATCAGCTTGAAGCAGTCGGCCCATTCTCCTCTGACCTCTAGCATCAACAAGGCATTTTCGCCCACAGGACTGCCGCATACTGGATGTTTTTCCCTTTTCACACCATTCTTTGTAAACCCTATAAATGGTTGTGTGCAAAAATCCCAGTAACTGAGCAGATTGTGAAATATTCAGACCGGCCCGTCTGGCACCAACAACCATGCCACGCTCGAAATTGCTTAAATCACCTTTCTTTCCCATTCTGACATTCAGTTTGGAGTTCAGGAGATTGTCTTGACCAGGACCACACCCCTAAATGCATTGAAGCAACTGCCATGTGATTGGTTGAGTAGATAATTGCATTAATGAGAAATTGAACGGGTGTTCCTAATAATCCTTTAGTTGAGTGTATATTTAGGTATGTACTGTATAGCTCAAAATAGTGTAGAGCACCTGGACAGAAATATATTGTAATCCACTCTTTAGTACTGACACCTAATTTAGTCCAAGACAAGACGTGATTTAAAACTTTCAGGAGCATATGTATGAATAGTGTACCAGATAGGAATAGTGTGCCAGTTATAGAGAGCATGCATGGCTGTTATCTTTGACCAAACTGCACATGATAAATTCTATTATAAATGAAGCATAGAAAGAGTGTTACACAAACCACAAAATCTAAGAAAGTTAAAAACCTAACTAAGAAAGTTAAAAACCATCAGATGATTTAGGCCTATGGGTGAACATCTAATCAAGTCAGCGCTAGTGCCATATTGACCAGTTCTATTGTCCTAATTGATCATCTCCCTGTTTACAAATGATCAAGGAACAAACCATACACAGACACTCTATCAACTGAGAACAGCACCAGCATTTTAGTAGCAATAGGTAAGAAAGACCCAAATCATAGCATAGGGTACCGATATGAACACATCTAATTGGGGAACTGGTTGGAGATATAGTCAATATTTAGTTTTGTTATTTAAATATCTATAAAACATCACATGAATTTTATTACACTCAAACACTTGAGAGATAATTTTAAATACATTGGTATCCTGTTTCTGTGTTCAAGTCAACAACAATCAGAAGTTAGCTGCTAATCTATATTGGTTGACATAACAGGTTTTGTTTGTACAGTAGATATACTGTACTGTAGCAACAAATGACTTTGTTTTTTTTAAAGATTTTGAGTGTGTACTTTTAATATTTTTTTGAATGACAGGACAGTAGGGTACATAAGCTAGGGAAACAGGCATATAGGGGAAAGAGAAGAACAGAGACACTGGCTGAGCTGGGGCTTGAACCGCTGTCACCAAGGCACATGTGGTCGAGTCAGGAGCACAGCAACAAATTACTTAAAATCTACTATGTATGCAAATGTTTAGGCACCACTGGAAATAACTGATGTTACAATGAAACTTTCTGTAAACATATTTGACTTGATCTCTACATGGTACAAAGTGAAACATGCAACCCTTCTGAACATGTCATACATGATAATTAATTGTCTGCATTTTCCATAGATTAAAAATATGGAAAAAACGTTTTTGCACATTCTTACAACGTGCTATTTTTGGTATTTCCCTTCAATTTGTGCCCAATTAAGACCTAGACTGCCAGGTGAGGGGAGATCCTAACCAATTGGTGACCTAATCAATCATTCTGTTACATGGTAAAACAAAATCCTGAGCAGGCCCTCGATGGAACCAGGTTTACAAAAGTGCTTTAGATGCTGTTTTAGAAAACAATTTTCTCTCACAAATCTCCCTTATACAATATTTTTATTTCAGTGAATACGCACCTACGGTTAACCTGCACCCTCGTATATCGCACAGAATTCTTGTTTGTGTAAAAAATTATAAGTATTGCGCACACCCTCACAAAGTGTGCATTATTTTTGTAGGTGACACCAATCTCACCTTGCCCAGACCTGCATTGATTGGCAATCAGCTAGTATTTGTGTTACAAACCCCCATCCAAACCCCCAAACCCGCCAGAAGTGCTGATTAGATGAAACCAGCTATTCCCAAAGTAGGGTACCTGCATTGACGTTGGGGGTACGCAAAATAAATTGTGGTTTAACGTGTATTCAATAGTCAAACTGGCCTATACATTTAAGTTTTTTTTTCTTGTCTGCATAGCCCAGTCTCACTGCAGAAAATAAAAAACAACTAGTGTCAAAATAAAAACAACACAATTTCAAACAACAAATAATTGTCATCCAACCAGATAATAATTTTTTTATTGTATTATAGTTTGAGTATGTGAGAAAGGACCTTCAGTAGGCTAATCTAATTATGCAAACTGAGGAAGTATATAACAGTAAGTACAATAAAGAACACTTATATACATATAATTGTATATTACCGTATATACCCGAATATAAGACAAGGTTTTTGTCGTAAAAATAGGCTGAAAAATTGGGGGTCGTCTTACATTCGCGATATAGACAAAATCACGGGGAAAAAGGAGAAAGCAGGGGGAAACAGCAGAGGGCGCCAACACAATAGGCTAATTAATGACAGTGTTATAAATTAAATAAACAATAAATTGCCGCCATGGAGAGATCATCATGAGAAAGCGCTTCAAAAGTTGGTCAAATAAAACCAAAACGTTCGAAACAGTTATATCATTCATTTCTGAACTCTTTGACAGAGTGCACTTTATTTTGTGACATTAATCCAAGTATTTAAATGTGCTATATGTAAAACGGACAGCCAGCGTTAAAAAATGGGTACTCCCAGAATCGAAACTAATGTGACGAACAAGATCAGCGCAATTATGACAAGCGAACAGTGTTTTACTACGTCTATGGTCATGGAACCGTTTAGAAACATGCATAGTTTTTTTAGGTTGTCTAGAATCTCTATGATCTCGTTTGTTTGCTGCTTCCATGGCTGTAGCGCGCTGGGTTTGCGTTTTTACAGGTATGCCTGGCAATCTGTTCGTGCTGTCAAAATGGGCAGTTGATAACAACACACAGGCCAAAACATAAACAAATTCCGTGTCGGAACGTACTTTTCCAAAAGAAAAAATACTGACATTAGCATTGTTTTCAGAAAATATAGTATTTCAGCTTAAAATGTTTCCTTAATATCTGATGAGGCATTGGCGTCATTTTTGGATTTATTACAGTACATGTATTACATTATAGCACATTTAATGAACGGTGTTAAAATGTTGTTTTTTTCAATTAATTATCACTAGAATTTTCAAATAAAATTATTTTCTGTTGAAAACCAGATTTTTTCCCCAAAAATCGTTTTTGTCCCCAACAATAAATCTGGAAAATGGGGGGGGGGGGGTCGTCTTATATTCAGGGTCATCTTATATTCGGGTATATACGGTATAACCACCCACATATTTTCTGTTATTAAAAAATATTAAGTTATTGGACAGACTAACCTTTACAACCGCACTGTGAGGAATTCAACCCATGTGGCATCATCACTTTTCTGCTCTGTCTGCAATTACCAATTTACTACCTAGACAGCCTAACTGAAATTAGAACGAGTGCTTTTATAACAAACATTCTCGCTCTTACCCGCATGAAAACTAAATCCAGACACAAAACTTGAGCAAAAATCGATTTAAGGCTGAACTCTGCTAATTAAACCTAATAATTTAAAGTTGTGTGTCCCCTTTCAAGCCCACTCTTCATGAATCCTTGGTGAGCAATTAACAATTTCACTCAGTGTGTGAGCTGATGGTATCTGAATGCCATCTGATGTGGCCAATGTATAAAGAGCAAAATGATTGCTAACTCACTGTCTACATAGTAGAGTTGTCATTGAGCCTGATAAAGTTTAGTCCAACCTAAACCAGCACAGATGAGGCCCGAGCCTAGTTCCAGTCCAACGTCAAAGAAATTAAATAAGCCTGGCCTGAAAAATGGCCAGATAAAAAAAGGTTATGCCCTTTGCTACAGCTACAGTGTGAGCATAAACCATTGAATAAGTAATGGTGTGGAAAGCAATAAAATAATAAATGAAACATACCTTGCAATAAAGGTGAGAAAAGTAGGAAAATAAATGTTTAATTAATGTTGAGTATGCTTCGTTTTATTATTATGTTCAGAAATATGACAGGTTCTTTTTATTTTTATATTGGCCTGAACTGTACTATATATGCTTCTCCAGTCATCTTATAATAAAGCTCCAGTCATTTTTATAATTTGTAAAAAAGACTCATGGGTTTATTATTTGTATCTACTCTTCCATACAGCCATAAACATATCTAGCTAAATATTGAAACATAGCAAATATAGATTTTCAATAGTTTCTATTACACCAGCATTGAATCATGTCACCATATTCACTCATTAAATTAAAGGAGATAAATATTAACATAAAATGAAAGGCAAATAAACTATAATTTAATACATAAATCCCTGTACGGCATCGTAATGCAGACACACATCTACACCACAATCAACATCGTAATCAATCTTCCGCATCTACGAGATGGTGGGCAAAATTGCATACAACTGTCCTCCTCCTGCAAGGCAACTGGCAGGAGCTTTTTTCAGTTTAGTGTTCATTGACAATGTGAAAACTATCTACTGAGCTGTCAAAGCTTTTCTTGCAATCCCAAAAAAACATAGGTGAAAGCAACATACTAGCTCTTCCTCGGTGGTAAATCAACTTCCTGTTCTGGTGCCGTACGGCAAAACACTGCACAAGTTCAAATATTTCAACTCCTGCGACACACCCGCCGCACCGCATCCACATTTTGTTGATTCTGGTAGATTTGCCGCAGCGGTGCGCATTGCTTCCTATTGAAATGAATGGACTTCCGCAGCAATGCAACCAGTTTGCCGGATCTGGTGTGAATCCAGCTTTAGCTTACTGCATGAACAGACTGGGTTCAACGTCAAGGCAGACTAACAAGAATAATAATCCAACCAATTTAAATGGTAAAGGTACTTTATTTGTTACTTACACATACATGTAGCAAAATTCATTCTCTGCATTTAACCCATCCCTCAGGGGAGCAGTGGGCAACAATTTACAGCACATGGGGACTAACTCCAGATCTAAGCCAGTGCTTTCGTCAGGGGCACTGACTGGAGAACCTTACCGGCATGTGTTTTGATGGTGGGGGAAACCGGAGCACCCGGACGAAACCCATCTATACACAGGGAGGCCTGGGTCTGACTCGGATGCCACGGGGCCAGAACTGGCTGGAAATCTAAAACACACTGAAAAGGGGTCAGTTGTGTAGAGGAATGGTGTAGCGAGTTTTGAACATATTCTGCCCACGGCAGAACCTTCGCCCATTCCCCTGGCCGGTCCTGGCAATAGGACCGCAAGAACCTGCCTACCTCTTGATTGACGCGTTCCACCTGCCCACTTGCTTCAGGATGGTACCGGAAGGTGAGGCTATCCCCGACACCCAGCCTTTCCATAAAGGCTTTCCATACCCGCAAAGTGAACTGAGGACCACAGTCAGACACACTATCCTCTGGGATGCCATAATGCCGAAATAAAACGGATGTAAACAGAGGTTCCATGGTATGCAGGGCCGTAGGGACCCCGGGGAGAGGAAGGAGGCGGCAAACCTTCGAGAACCTGTTCACAACAACCAAGACCACAGTACAACCCTCAGACCTAGGAAGGTCCATTAGGAAGTCTATAGAGATATGTGACCGGAGTCGATGTGGAACAGGAAGAGGGAAGATGCCGCGGTGCATTACACCTAGCGCACATCAAGCAGGAGGACACGTACCTCAGCACGTCCTTAGCCAGCGTAGGCCACCAGTACCTCCCAGTGAGACACCCTGTGGTGCAACTGATGCCAGGATGACCTGAGGAGAGGGACGTATGGGCCCACTTAATAAGTTTGTCTCTGACAGGCCAGGCACGTATTGGCGGTCTTGTGGACAGCGTGCAGGCACAGGATCAGTACACATTGCCTGCTGTATCTCTGCATCGACTGTCCACTCAACGGGAGCTATTATACACACCTCTGGTACCACCAGTTCATCCTCTATGGGTTTCTCCTTGGAGCCCAATTGCTGAGAGAGTGCATCGGCTTTTTGGTTTTTGCTCGCTGGAACGTACATCAGGGTATATGCAAATCTGGTGAGGTACGGGGCCCAACGAGCCTGGCGCGGATTCAGTCTCCTCGCTGCTCGGATGTACTCTAGGTTATGGTGGTCGGTCCAAATGAGGAAGATGTTTGGCCCTCTCTAACGCTGTACCCCTTTCACCGTGGTCGGGGTCGGCCAATTACGTACGGCGCAAATTCAATCCTCCTCCATCTCCACCCCAGTCGAGGAAATGCGATAACCAAGGAAGGAGACTGTGTGCTATAAAAACAAGCACTTTTCGGCTTTGACATATAGGTCATGCTCCAGCAGTCTTCTCAGCACCTGGCGAACGAGAGAGACGTGCTGCTCGCGTGTGGCAGTGTACACCAAAATTTCATTGATGTACACTACCACCACACGACCAATCAGATCCATAAATATCTCGTACACAAATGCCTGGAAGACTGCCGGAGCATTCATGAGGCCATATGCCATGACCAGGTATTCGTAGTGGCCAGAAGTGGTGCTAAAAATAGTTTTGTATTTTTCTCCCACCCGGATACGCACTAAATGGTAGGCACTTTGAAGATCTAATTTGGTGAAGAAGCGCACGCCATGTGCTTAGACTCCACAGTGGAAGAGACGAGAGGTAGTGGGTATGTGTAACGTATTGTGATCTGATTGAGCCCTCTGTAGTGTATGCACAGTAGCAGACCCCAATCTTTCTTCTTCACATAAAAGAAACTCTAAGATGTAGGTGAAATGGAGGTACGAATATACCCCTGTCATAGCGATTCCGAGACGTATGTTTCCATAGCCTCTGTCTTCACGTACGACAAGGGGGTAAATGTGACCCCGTGGCAATACAGAACCCGGTAGGAGTTCTATGGCACAATCCCATGGCCGAAGTGGAGGTAATTTATATGGCCGGTGTCTGGAGAACACAAGCTCTAGGTCTGAATACTAAATAGGAATAGGATTGTTGGAGACAGTTTGGACTCTCCACCATGGTGGCCTGTAGCAAAACCGGAAGGCATCTTCCCGAGCACTCACGCGACGGTTATGGTTGGACAGCCAAGGCAGGGCATGTAGGAATTTCAATGATGTAAAAGGATATACACTCAGTGTACACTTCATTACAACAAGTATAGACCTCTCTCTGACTGTCCCTGACCCTATGGGTCTATTGTCTAAAGCCTGAATGGGTATGGGTCTACTGAGGAGCAACGGGTATTTGTAGAGAACAAGCTAAATTTCTATCTAGGAAATTACCTGCTGCGCCTGAATCCACCAGTGCAGTTAATGGGGCTTGGCTGGAAATCTATGGGTGTGTGTAACTTTGTTTTCGAGGGTGATGTATGACACTGTACCTGGGATGGTGCGTGTGTGCCCATGCCGCCACTCCTGGAACCTGGAAAGCGCAGATGGAAAGATGCCGAATTGTGCCCCTGCTTCCCACAAGAGGAGCACTGCTCCTGGTGCCTCATCGGTCCCACCTCTACTTTCTGTAACCCTGCGGTGCCTAATTCCATGGGCACAGGCCCAGACACAGACCCTGGTGTGGGTCCAAATGGAACTACCGTAGTACTCCCGGTGCATCCACTTGCCTGCAGGAGGCTGTCCAGCCGGATCGCCATGTCCACTAGCTGGTCAAACCCCAGCGTGGTGTCACGGCAGGCCAACTCCCACGGGACATCCTCTTGCAGGCCACACCAGAAGTGATCGATAATTCCATGTTCATTCCATCCAGACCCAGCAGCCAGCGTCCGGAATACCAGCGCGTACTCCTAACCGTCCGCCCTCATTGACGCAGATGGTAGAGACGCTACCCGATGTCTTGTCCGTCAAGGTGGTGATCAAAAATGGATGAAAACAATTGGGTGAACGCCTTGTAATCGTCAACCACAGGGTTGAAATAAAGTCCCATTTGGACCAAAATCCCCTGGCATTGGGAGGCTTTTCCATCGAATTCCCGTGGGAGGGACAGGTGGACTGTATTGGAGAGGGCAGGCTGGGCAGGAGGGAGCGAGATGGAAAAAGCTGCTGCACCGGTCTCTGGTGCTGGTACTCTTTGTTCCAGGCATTAGATACTCTGGAAGACCTGGTCCAGAGTGCTCCCCATGCTCTCTAAGGTTTGATGGTGTTCCCTAAGAGTACTGACGATCCCTGTTAATTCAGGAGAACTTGCTGACTCCATAGCGAGGTGGGTTATTTTGTCAGCTGAGAGTGTGCAATGAGGAGTCATACACAGGTTCTTGGCATTCAGTATTTTATAGCCCTCAATAAACGCCAACACTAATGACAGAATAGCGGAGTAACTCACCTCGTCCACATCACAGGCGATGTCCTCCCTCGTCAGGCAACGGGGAAAATATCGCCGGGTGTGGCGTATCCACTCGTGGATCGACCCCACCTCGATGTCTCTGCCTGCCTACTCCATTGCTCGCACGAGCGGCACGCTTGCATTTGGCAGGCGGTCATAGACCTTCCACCGCCATGCTGAAAATAATTCCTCGATCGGGTTGAGGAATGGGGAATAAGGGGGCAGGTACAGCATCATGAAATGGTTGTGGTTGGCGAACCAGTCCCGGACCGGAGCAGCCCAGTGGAAACTGACATTATTCCAGATGACAATGAACATGGGCTGCCCTGGTCCGTCCTGTGTGACCGTGGCATGTAGTGCATCCAAAAATGTCAGTATGTGTGCAGTGTTGTAGGGACCCAGGGTGGCATGGTGATGGATGGCGCCCTGACCACTAATGTCAGCACACATGTTGATATTGCCCCCGTGCTGCCCGGGGACGTTCACGATGGTATGATGTTTTGGCCCGACGTATCATTAGTTTGGGATATACCTGTTTTCTTTTGTCGGAATGTCTGTGCAATGCTGGCAACCGTGAAACGGCTGAGTTTGGGCCACACCCTCTGCCCGGCCTCCCTCATCGTCGGGCCATGGTTGATAACATGATCCACCACAGTGGCCCTGATGTCGTCAGTGACAGTTGGGCAATGAATGCGCGGTTCCCGTTCGGGTTGTTGTTGTTCTCCTCTACCTCTTCCCCTATCTCTTCCTCATTCTCTTCTCCCTCTTCCCCCATCTTTTCCTCATTCTCCCCTAGTCTTTTCCTCGTTTTCCTCTCCCTTTTCCCCGGTCTCATCCTTGTTCTCCTCTCACTCGTCCTTCATCTCTTCCTCGTTCTCCTCTCCCTCCTCCCCCATTTTTTCCTCATTCTCCTCTCCCTCTTCCCCCATCTCTTCTAGTCTAGGCCAAATTTTAAAAAAATTGCTTATTTGAAGTGCTGGAGGCATTTTGTGATTATTTATATTATACAACATTTTTAGGGGTATTAAGGGTTGCTGAATCCAAATCTTCTGTCTATGAAGTTCAAAAAACTCCCAAAATGCCTCAAAATTGAGAAATTCAAAATGGCCTCCACCACCAGGCTGAAATCTATTTTTCAGTAAATCTTTTTGACTAAAAGGTACAAACATGAAATAAATGTGCTTTTGTAAGTTTTCCTACATGAGCAGTTCAATGCCATATTCAGATGTAAGATGTAATATGAAGAAACTGCTTAGATATTGCAAAAACTGTTGTTTTTAATTATGAACTATTATTAACTAATGAATAATTAAGTTATTGTTATTAATATTATCAGGCTACTTTTACTTAGTTTGTATTTTGTTTTGAGGTCAAATGTGTCAAATGTGCTGTAATGCACTGCCCAACCTTTGCCCTCCCCAATATCACCCCACCCCCAATCTTAGCCTTTCTTACACTTCTCAGAACGGCTGATCGGACGCATACAGGGTTGCCAACTCTCACGCATCTGGCGTGACACTCACGCTTTCAGCATCAATCTCACGCTCTCACGCACACGCAAGAAATTTCACACCAAAATCAAATTTTCTCCCCTTTCAATCCGTTAATATTCTGTTGATGACTAGACCACAGCATATTAATGACAGGAGAGTAGTCCCACAGCTGTAACATCTGCCTAAAACGTTTTCACTGCATGATTCTCTGATCGTTGATTCGCTGAAAATCTTGCACCTGTACATCAGTTGCGTGTGAAAAGTTCAGAGTGTTAGATTCGGAACATGGTTGGGAGTTGGAGCACACTGCCAGGGTTGCCAACTCTCACGCATGACGCTGACGCTTTCATAATTAAAAAAATAAGAGTTTCCATTCTATTAGCTGTTTTTTTGCATAAATCACGGTTTATACTAAGTAAACAAGGACTGACATTTCTAAAATTAGGGTTAACAAAAGTGTTCTCCGCGCGCAAGCACGCGCATGCACGCGCACTGAAATTTTACAGAGTCTCACGCCAGCCAAACTCCCAAAGTTGGCAACCCTGCGCATAACAGCTAACAGGTCATGTCCAGTGTATATTTTCATAATGTGACATGTTTTTAATAAACATCAAGGGGATCAATAATGTTTCTATCTATCTATCTATCTATCTATCTATCTATCTATCTATCTATCTATCTATCTATCTATCTATCTATCTATCTATGTAGTTTGTATTATTGTAGTATATATTTTAGCATATTTGATCACCAAAAGAAGCCTAATTAGCAAATTTTAGCCAGCTATTTGCTAGGATTAGCTAATGTTAGTGGCTAGCTAACATTACTGGCTCAATAAGCTAGCTAAATGAATACATATTGATGTGTGTACCTTCTAGTAATCCTTCATGATTTTTTTGTTTTTCTATTGAACTGAAATACCAACGGTGGCCCACAGGTTGGGAACCACTGTCTTAGACTTTACATTTGTATTCTAAGAAGAAGAATACACTCTTTTCTTGTAGGTCTGAATTAGTCAATTGGCAACAAAAACCATGGCTGAAGAAATAGACTATACCCTAGAAAGCTTAATGTCATCTGAGCCACAGTTATGCATCATATGCCAGGAAGACAATAAGAAAAATCTCATGACAGTTAGTAAGGATGGCTTCCAGTCAGCTGAAACTATAGGACAACTCCGGATGAAATTACACCATGACAATTTCCGAGATGCAACCAATCGACTTACTGAGATACTTCAAAGAGATTTGCCTCAGCAATTCTTATGGCATAAAGATTGCCGAGCAAAATACACGAATAAACGTGAAATAGAAAGGAAATTAAAGGTAGAATTGAAAAAAGATACCAAACCAAGTTCATCTGCATCCACCCCAACTCCGCAAAATGTTGCTCTATGGAGCAAAATACCTCCAATAGATTGGAAGCAGTGTATCTTTTGCCAACAAGATCAGAAAGAAAAACTACATTTCATACAAGAAATGAAATTCAGCAGCAGAATCCTACAAGCAGCAAAGTGTGATTCATTCTTAAGAGTACGACTAGCTTGTGTAAATGATCTTATAGCTGCAGAAGGAAGAAGTTATCACATGACATGCAAGACCAGGTTTGAACGTAGGACCAAACGCATGGAGTCACTTCCGAGCACAGACATGCCATTAGAGTGGATCTGCCAACTTGAACAATCATCAAATCACGCAGATATTCTGGATCTTGTACATGTGTGGGACCGGCACTCTACCCTAGCTGATGAGGCTCAATTAGATATACCATCTAGATTTCTAAGCCGAAGGAACTCCTTCAAGGAACAAATAGCTGATCGGCTTGAGGGCATATACGACTTTGTTGTACTGCATGATCAGCCTCGAAATGAACCTCATACTGTCTTGGTTCCTTCCAAATACCGGCATATTCCAGTATCAACAATGCTGAAAGACGACACCTCCAATATTAATAGAGTTATTCCACATTCAAACATAAGGATCAAGATATGTTCCTGAACATGGTCCATGTGGCATTGCAGATCCGAAGAGATGATGATCTCACATCCAAAACAAGAGGGGGTAGACATCCGTAAAAACAGAGCAATAGACAACATACCCAACAGCCTGTACATTTTCCTAAACTAGTTACTAGGTGGTCAGCACCTGCTGGAGGATGACGTTGAAGATTATGATAAAAACACAACCAAACGACACCTTAGAGTCCTCAGCATTGCACAGGATCTTATGTACACAGCTAGTGGAGACAAGTTCCTCACCCTGAAGCATATAGGACTGGCCAGTACCCTTCATCAAGCTACACGTTCAAAGGAGTTGGTGAACATGTTTCACAAGGCAGGTCATGTTATGAGTTGGGAGAGAGGAATCACTGAGCGGCCAATCAGTAGTTTACTAGCGGTAGACTGTTTCAAACAGTCATCTGAATAATGTCCCACAGCACAGAAAGCACAAGCTACAGACATGGCCTTCTTCATGTCTCAAAAACCAAAGCCTTCCTGGACATTGTATAATCCAAAAGGCCAGCACAGTCAACCCAGAGATAACTACAGTAGGGTACCTACCTATCATCCAGGCTCCTGCATCTGAACTTGATACACTGAACACAGTCGTCAAGCGAGTGCTCCATGTTTCCAAATCAATGGAACAACAGCATGTCATTCTGACTGTGGATGAGGCACCTTACCCCCAAGTTGCTAGAACTGAACTGGTCAGTAGAAGAATACAAGGATGTGCTTATACCTTGCCTTGATGCCTTCACATTGCCATGAACTTCATGGGTGTGATAGGACAACACATGGTTGATTCTGGCCTGAGGGCGCTATGGGTCAAGTGTGATCTTCTGGGAGCAAATGCTGCTCAGCATGTCATGGCAAGAAAGGGGTAATGTTACACTGAGAGTAGAATGGATAGAGATGATCTGGATGAAAGCAGAATATGTCTATCATTTAAAGAGCATGGTGTGTTTCAAGATGGTGGGGAAACACTCAATAACATAATCAACAAGGACGTGGTCACACCCCAGATTCAATAATCTCTGCTTGGTGCGGAAAAACTTGGACAGGCAAAAATGAAAGTGTTTGTGGACAAACGTCTGTGAACCTCCAGATAGTCACCAGCACATGGATCTGAAGTCACCCATTCGAAAGAACAAAGCCAAAACATTTGCCTCTTTGTCATGCAACTTTCCAAGAACAAGCAAAACATCATCAAAGTGGACAGGCAGGTTCTACAAAGGCTCATCACAGCTTACAGAGCAGGTCGCAAGGTAGACCTGGAAAATATTCTCCAGCATGAACTTATGCCCATTCCGCCATCTCTGGCCGCAACTAACGGCAGTCTACATTCCACCAACATATCTGTTTTAGCAAATATACTGACAAAACACATCCAAACCCCTCCAGGTGTGCCCCTTCAAGAACCTAGCTGCTTTCTTATTGATGGCCAAGCACTTGTAATGGCACTTGGGAAGCCGCCTTACATCACAACATTCGGCAACTGTACCAACAAGTTTGCTGACACAGTGTTGAAGATCGCAGAGAAGTACCAGAGGGTTCATGTACTTTTCAACAGGTACCATGATGAATACATCAAAACAGGCACAAGAAAGAAGCATAAACAGCGCCACCAACCAGTATGCAGAGAGATCATAAATGACAATGTTCCACTACCAGCAGACTGGTCGAACTTCATGACAATGGAAGAGAACAAAGCAGATCTTGCTTGACTACTCTCAAACCATCTGATAGAACACAGCCCAGAATATGAGCCAGTGGTTGTAGTATCAGGTGGGTTTGCTGAAGCAACCACTGTCAAGTCATCAGATCCAGAACTTGAAATCTCCTCTCTGAGTGCTGACCATGAGGAAGCTGATACACAACTGATTTTGCACTGCATCCAGGCTCCTATGGACACAATAGCCATGTCAGCGCGTGACACAGACGTGCTTCTTCTACTTCTAGCACATTATGACAGAATTGGATGTACACATCTCTACATGAAAGCCGGGACATCAAAGGATCCAAAGTATTTTCCAGTACATTACATTTGCAAGTTACTCTCTGATGATCAAGTGGACAGACTCATTGCCTTCCATGCCATCACTGGCTGTGATAGTGTGTCTCAATTCAGCGGTCACGGATAGAAAACAGCCTGGCAGTATTCAAGCAACATCACACCGATCTTACTGGCCATGGGAAGGGCCCTCTCACAGAATATATTGTGAATTCAACAGAGAAATTCATCTGTAAGATGTATGGTGTGCCCGAGGTTAATACATGCAACCAAGCAAGAGTGAAGTTGTTTTGCAAAGGTCATCCACAAGAGACTCTGACTCCAACCTCAGATGCAGTGAAGTTCTATATCATGCGTTCACACTATCAAGAAACAATCTGGAACCAAGCACACCTGCCACATCCTGATCTTCCTCCAGTGGATGAAATGGGATGGATGCACAAGGAAGGTCAATTAGTGCCACGGCTAATGTCTCTGCCACCTATGCCTAAAGCCTGCAGGGAGTTCACTTCATGTGGGTGTACCAAGGGATGCCCCATTCAACACTGCAGCTGCAGGTATGTGTATAGGGAATTAGCTGATGTTGATCATTGTGTAAAATACTGTACAAATATGACAGACTGATAGAGTATTCCAATGTACCTGTGCTTGTACTGGTTGTAATCATTCTATTCTATTCTTCTATTATTCAGAAAAAGAGATGCATGGAATGTATAGACACATGCAACTGCAGGAAACTTGACACCACTTGCCAGAAAATTGAAGAGGACTGCGAATAAGCTGTCACTGTAACCTCTATTGGGATATAGTTCAATGAATATCACCATGACCCATGGATCTACCTGCTTTTTGGATCTTATTTGATTAAAAACTTCTTTATCACTAATGACCACCTTTTTCTCTATGCTTTTGTGCTTTCCAAGCTGATTATTGACACTTGATCTAAATCAGGACAGGATGTTGAATTCCCCATCTGTGAACATTTAAGTGTGTAACTTTTTGTATTTGTTTGTACATTTGACCTCAAAACAAATTACAAAGTAAGTAAATGTAGCCTGATAATATCAACAATAATAGTAATAATAATAATAACAATAATAATAATAATTATTATTATAACTGAGTAATTATTCATAGTTGAAAACAACAGTTTTTGCAATATCTTAGCAGTTTCTTCACATTACATCTCAAATCTGAATATGGCATTGAATTGCTCATGTCGGAAAACTTACAAAAGCACATTTAATTCATGTTTGTACCTTGTTTAGTCAAAAAGAAATACTGAAAAATAGATTTCAGCCTGGCGGTGGCGGGCATTTTTGGGACATTTTTTTGCTTCATATACAGCAGGTTTGGATTCAGCACACCTTAATACACCTAGAAATGCTATACAATATAAATAATCAAAAATGCCTTTGGGGTTCTGATTATGTGAAAGTTTACCCTGTCTATTCCTCGTCTTCTCCTTCCCCTTGGTCTTTCGGCCTCAATATTCGCAATTGTCTCACGACAGGTGCGCATACCTGAGTTCTATTTATAGGGCTACAGCTGTGACTGATTGGTGTTTATTTACCGGTAAAGTGTTTTACTGTGTGTGCGGGGGTGTTGCCAATGTTGTGTGTGTTTTGATAATTGAATGGACATGCTAACTGCACAGTGTTTCATCATTGGCCATCTTGTGTAACATGCAACACTTTGTGTAGTGTTTTGCACCATGTGTGTTGCAGAATTGTTTACAGTGCAATGCAGACAATGGGTTTATTCGCTTGGTGCCTGTGTGTACGACATGCATGCAAACGGTACGGTTTCAACGCTTTGGTCTGGGCATTCACCTTAAGTGTTTTAGCAATTGGGAAAAACTGTAATAATACACATTGAAAACAATTGTGCTGATTATACACACCTAAAACAACATTTTTAAGCTCCAAAATATTTGTAACAACCCACCATTTGCCTAACTGTAAAATAGACCAGTGCATTTTTGAGAAACTGGAAATTTTGATCAGACGCGAGTCGTCACTCAAGCAATTGTCAATGTCAAAGTTGTTTATTTATCATATGCATCGAACAACATCACATCATCCTATCCAGAGAAATTCTTTTGACATGGCTCGACACATCAATGCAGTGGGCTTAAAAAAAGATTTCAACAATATAAAGAATTTGTAAAACAATAATGAAAATAGTAATAATAATAATACGCTATGTACTGAGCAATGATCTGGAAAATGTACAACACTAGAAGTAATAAATATTATAGATTTGGCATGGAAAATTGCTTTTAAAGGTGCATTTGAATTCTGCTACATTTGATGTAGGGAGCATGAAATGACCAGAGAATCTTAGTGCTCAACAGATGATTTGTGATCAGTGACAGTGTTCCATGTTGAGCAGCCGAATGGCCTGGGGGAAGAAACTGTTTTTAAGTCTGGTAGTCCGTGCCTTGATGCTCCGGTAACGTCTACCAGACGGGAGCAGCGAGAAAAGTTCACGGCCTGGATGGCTGTGATCTTTAAGAATGTTCTTTGTTTTCCTAAGGCATCGCTTCTGGTAGATGCCTTGCATGGAGGGGAGGCAGCAGCCTATGATGCGCTCCGCTGACTTCACCACCCTCTGAAGGGCCTTACGATCAGCAGCGGAGCAGCTGCCGTACCAGGCTGTAATGCAGCCTGAGAGGATGCTCTCAATGGTGCACCTGTAGAAGTTTATTAAAATCCTCAGGAAGTATAGGCGCTTTTTGGCAGTTTTTGTTGCCGATATTGTCTGTCTGGACCATGTGAGGTTGTCGCTGATGAACACACCGAAGAACTTGAACTCTGAAACTCTCTCGCCTTCAGCTCCATCGATGTGTATGTGGGCAGGACCCTCCCTCTGCTGCTTCCTAAAGTCCACTATCATCTCTTTTGTCTTGCTGACGTTGAAAGAGAGGTTGTTGCTCTGGCACCAGGTAGCCAAGGCTCTTACCTCCTCTCTGTAAGCAGTCTCATCGTTGTTGGAGATGAGACCTAGGATAGTTGTGTCATCAGCAAACTTTATGATGATGTTGGAACTGCGTGTGGCCACACAATCATAAGTGAACAGAGCGTAAAAGAGCTGTGGGGCTCCGGTGCTCAGGGTCATTGTGGAGGAGGTGAGGTTGCCCATTCTCACCATCTGGGATCTACTTGTTAGGAAGTCCAGGATCCAGTTGCAAAGGGAGGAGTTAAAACCCAGGGTCCTGAGCTTGGAAATGAGCTTAGCAGGAACAATAGTGTTGAATGCTGAGCTGTAGTCCACAAACAGCATCCTCACGTATGTGTTCCCTTTTTCCAAATGTGAGAGGGCAGTGTGTGCCGTCAGGGCGATTGCATCGTCTGTAGATCTGTTGGGGCGGTATGCAAATTGTAGGGGGTCCAAGGTGTCTGGAAGGGCGGCGCAGATATGAGTTTTGACCAGCCGCTCGAAGCACTTCATGATGATTGAGGTCAGTGCTACTGGGCGGTAGTCATTTAGGCAGGTGATGTAAGGTTTTTTTGGAACCGGGATAATGGTGGCCTGCTTGAAGCAGGAGGGAACTGCAGACTGGGTCAGGGATAGGTTGAATTTGGAGGTGAATACCCCCGCTAGCTGGTCGGCGCATCCTCTTAGAACACGGCCTGCAATACCATCTGGCCCTGGAGACTTCCTTACGTCAGCCACATCCAGGGTCAGAGTGCAGTCTTCTGGGTTCTCAGCCAGCTTTTCCGGAGTGATGTTGGCCGCCTCAAACCGTGCGAAGAAGGTGTTGAGGTCGTCGGGGAGTGAGGCGGGGGGAGGGTGTCACAGCTCTTCCTGCCTTTGTGCTCCGTTATCTGCCGCAGTCCACACCACATGCGTCTGGGGTCGGAGCTGTTGTAATTGGACTCCAATTTGTCCCTGTAGTCTCTTTTAGCATCTCTGATGGCCTTCCGTAGGTCATATCTGGCCCTCCTCAGAGCCTCCAGGTCCCCAGAGTTATAGGCAGAGGACCGTGCTACAACTTTGGCACGGACATTGCCGTTAACCCAGGGCTTTTGGTTGGGGAAGGTCTTAACATTGACCCGTGGAACGACATCATCTATGCACTTGGTGATGAACGCTGAGACAGAGTCAGTGTATTCATCAATGTTGTCACCGGCTGCAACCCTGAACATCTCCCAGTCTGTGGTTTCAAAGCAGTCTTGGAGAGTAGAGATCGATTGCTCACTCCATTTTTGGACTGATCGAAAAACCGTTTTTTCCTGTTTAAGATGTTGTCTGTTGGTAGGGAGGAGAAGAATGGAGATGTGATCTGCCTTTCCAAAGGCAGGGCGGGGGATGGGTTTGAAGCTGTTACGGATCGTTGAATAACAATGGTCT
The DNA here is from genome assembly GCA_016801145.1 of Umbra pygmaea. NCBI lineage: Eukaryota > Metazoa > Chordata > Actinopteri > Esociformes > Umbridae > Umbra > Umbra pygmaea. Next base: position 7,705 of record JACXGM010009849.1, on the reverse strand, counting down.
AGGGTCTGATCGCCCCGAGTGTGAAAAGAAATGTGCTGGTGGAATATAGGCAGCATTTTTTTCATGTTTGTTCTGTTAAAGTCTCCAACAACAATTAAAACAGACTCAGGATGAGCGTCCTCTAGGCCACTTATTATTCCATATATTCCCTCGAGCGCGCACGCCTTATCCGCCTGCGGAGGTATGTAGACTGCAAAGGACAAATGTTTACAGTTAGTAGCTCCAGGTCTGGTGAGCAGTGTGTTAAAATAACTGTGGCATCCGAACCCCAACGAGAGTTAATCATAATGTAAACCCCTCCGCCTCTTTGTTTACCTGACTCCGGGGTTCTGTCCTGCCGGTAGATGGAGAAACCAGCTGGCGTAATAGCCGTGTCCGGGATGGTGGAATCCAGCCAGGTCTCTGTGAATGCTAGCACGCAGCAGTTGGCAATATCCCGCTGGAAGATAATCCGAGCATGAAGTTCGTCCATTTTATTGTCAAGTGATTGAACACTTGCAAGTAAAATGCTTGGTAACGGTGGATTGCAGTATCTCGTCCATGATCTGCACAGAATCCCGGCTCGTTTAATCCAATTTAATCAATTGGAGTCGAGTTTAGCGTAAGGACCTTGGCTACTAGCTATAAATTGCACAACGCAACTTGAAATATTTACTACAGGTCACAATATCTAGCTCTAAAACCCTTCATTAGGTACAGATTTAGCCAGAATCTGCAACAGATTATTTTAAATGTTACGTTCATTGATCCAAGTATTTACACATTCACCGACAGCTACATTGAAGCTAATGATACACTATATCACCGATAGCTACAGTACATTGAAGCACAACAAACTAGATCTAGTTAGCCACTAACCCATTGCTGTACCTTTCTGTCATTATTTCCAGACAACTGCAGAAAAATTATACAACCACACTGGCTTTATAAAGAACACACTGGCTTTACTATATTAGGCATTTTTATTATTTTACGTTCGTTCCTCAAAGTACTTACACAATCACCGACAGCTAGATTGGAATTAATGATGCTAAATCCACTCCATAAAGCCAAGGGCATGATGCAATGCCCAGACATCAATGGACTAGTTAGCCACTCACCCATTGCTCTAACTCGTCCTTTCGGATACAAATCTCTACCGATAATAATTGAAGTTATTCTTTTCTTGATACTCTATTATAATGTCAACATTCTTTGACCCTGATCAAGTCATTGAACTGAATTGCAAATGGGAAGTTAAAATCGAATATCAACTGACAGTAGCTATGCTATTAGTTAATGAATAGAGACAGGTAATCGGCTGTTGTTAGCTAGCTATGCTAATAGCTAGCGTGGCTGGACAAAGCTTGTAATGTTAACTGCTATGAGCTATAATATGCCCTTCAGTAGGTGATGTACATATTTAACTTTAATCTGTGAACGATACATTTCAAAAATAATTTGAAATTATCACATAATATGCACGACTGAGATGCTAAATCGGCTTTCACTTCAGTAGACAGCTAATAATGTCACTTTTTTAAAATGGACAGTTTTAATGATAATAACACCAAATCACCTATCTGGTTAACATTTCTACATGTTTAGCAGTGTTCTATAAACGTTCATTATTCATTTGACCATAAATGCTTACCTTAGTGGTGCGGTGTTGTTGTTAGCTATACTAACAATGGGTTTAGCCAATGGTAGCTAGTTAGCCAGGTTAGGTCTCCGGTAGAGTGGTAAATAACTAGCTGCTAGTGCGTTCCCAATTGGTAAATTTAGTTTCCTGAGCTTATCCATTGTGTTTTAGTAAAGATCGTTTTAAAGAAATAGATTAGGTGGCCAGTTGAGCAAATGGCATTCCTACTACAGCTAGTGGGCTAGGGGACAGCAGTCAACCGGAGCATCGGATGGGCAGCCCTCAGTGCTGAAGATGTGTCGCATCGGTGAGCACAACTCCTGGACGTCGGCATGTTGTTAGCTACTTAGACGCTTGATTTGACGCTGTCCTTGAATTTTTGTAAAATATAAATGACAAGCAAAGTAAGTGTCTGAGTTCGTCATTAGTTCGTCATTAAGTGTCTGAGTACGCCATTATGTTTAATGTTGTTGATGCAGTTCGCCTGCAAACCAGGAGTGGCGTTAAATCCATTTTGCATTCAAATTAATGGAGAAATTAATCACCTAAATATGGAAATAAATAAAAAACTAAACAATCAATTGATTTCAAACTTACAAGCGCGTCACACAACAATCCAATTATTATTGGACATAAGGTCCAGTTGGAAGAAAAAAGCTTCCAATATGGCGATATAAAGATTATAAAGATTTACGATAACAATATCTTGCTCATTATCTTAATAATTTTGTAATGACTCAGGCACTTAGCACAGTTTAGATGAAATTTATTAATGACAAGGAATAAAGCAATGCAGAATCCAGAGAGTAATTAAGGCAGTCAGGGTTCGGTACACGTAGCAGGCAGATTAAGCCACACTTCCAACTTCTTAGAATGTTCTGACTGGCAGACAGGGTTCAGTACACAAATTAGGCAGATTCAGGCACAGATAGAACAAAAACGCAAGAATAGTCAGATAGACAGGCAGGGTTCCATACACAAAATACTTGCAGGCCTAGCACAGGTCTAAAAATCAGAGTAATACCCAAGCAGGCAGAGGTACAGGTAGGCAAAATCCAGGAATTAAAGTTGACAGGCTATCCAAAGGCAGCTCAGTTTAGGAACACTCAGTAAGTCAACTACAAACAATACCTAGCAATGAGGCAACAGAACAGGTGAGTACTTCTACCGATGGAGGAGAGTGCATGTGTTCAATATTCTGGTGATTGGGATCTGTGGGATGTGCTATGTTGAAGTGAGAGAGGATCTTGTAAATTCACAGAGTCTGGTATAGAAAACATGGATGCAGCGGAACCAACCTGAGAGGACCTTGCACATTTGAACAAGTTGAGACAACCCTTTAGTTAACTACCTATCAATTATTTAGTAGTAGTTTTTATGTTTCCTCAATATAAATTTAACATATCACAATGTAGGCTGTGTTACAGCCCTACGGTTGGTGTCCCCCTCAAACATTGCTCTTAAGAAGATTTCAGATTATTGACATCATTTTTAGTCTGCCTCTTCCGCAACCATTTTGCTGAGTTGACTTGATCTCAGTCTCTTATTCAACAAGTGTGTTAAATCTTTACGTCTATACTTTAAGAAGTGACTTAGCTAATTTACAAATAAACTGACTTGGTCAAATTACATGAAATACAATAGCCTAGAGCAGGGGTGGGCAAACGGCCCGCCGGGTCCTTTATCCGGCCCGCAAGGCATTTAAAAATGTTTTACAAACCCTTTTAAAGACTGATGCGACATGCTAGAAACAAATGTAGAGATATCACATCGCAAAGTTGGTACTTTTCACTGACTTTATTTTGGTTAACTAGAAACATTACAGACAGAAATCAGTAAGTGAAAATGATGGCTGGGTTTTTAAAAATGTATAGGAGAATAGTACAAATATATAGGCGACTGTACAGTACATACAGTTTTTAATTTACTTATTTGAACATCCCCCAATCTTTTTCACACTGGTTCTCAAGACCTGGGGGCAATATGGATTTTACAATTAATGGCAGAAAAATCTGTGAAATAAACACGGATCCTTAACTTCTAAATCCGTGGCAGTTTCACGGAATAGCGTAGATTGTGCTGGTTGGTAGGATGCGACTCACATACCAAAGATTGCGATTTCGAATCCAAGCCGACACTTTGCATGTATTTTGTTTTCTATTCCAGCGCAATGCAGACGTGTTGCAAATATGATTTTTTATCCTTTCTTTCCTCACTATCACCATGGTTACAAACAATACATTAGGACATAATATGTGTTACATGGAGTTAGGATACACAGGTAACTGTGTAGGGGGCAGGGGTAATTTAATGAAATAACATTTGATATTTTTTACACATCAGTATAAAATGCGGCCCTTCACTTGGATTCAAAATTAATGTAGCTCAATGTCAAGCAAAAAAGTTTACCCACCCCTGGCCTAGAGGAACATTACATTAATTAACAATGGAAAAACAATGTTTTAGGGATTTTTAAAAAAATCAATACATTAAATTAATAATTCATACATAACAAAATTATCTTCCACATTACTAATCTACATTTCAGAAAAGTTCCCTTCCATATTTGTGCATAGTGCCTACCTATGGTCACTGCTGTGCTTCCAATTTACGAACATTCTTAAGCAAATGTTCAATTGATTAATCCCACATTTGGCGTAGAACAGATTTCTGCATACCCACACTTGATAAATGATCCCCCAGGATCTGATATGCTAGTTCCTAACATTTACTAATCCTAAAACATCTTTTGTTGTATTTGTATTCTTCAAAAAAGTTACATATGCAGGTTTAAATATAGAACTAGTCGAATGAACAAGCGATTTGTGTCTGTATCAATACAAATATTAATTAGTATACATTCATATATAAAACATGTAAACATGAATAAAAAGCTATTTGTGCAAGCCTTTGTTTGTTTATTGTTCATTGGCATCTGCAGTGTGAGCAGGATAACAATTTCTAAATATAGTGGATTTGCAGTCGTTACATCATTAGATCATGTGTATCAGAAATTAATGTCCTTTTGGAATATTCTACTGTCCTGACATCAGAAATCAATATGCATTTTGGAACATATTCTAGCTACCACAGATTCTTGTTTTTCTCTTGCTTGTCCTCATACCTCTCCTCTGGGCACAGCAGATGTTCCACAGTTTAGCTGTATCTGCTGAACTAGCTCACCATATTCATTAATCAAGGGCCTGATAATTAGCACATGAGTTGAATCAGGTGTCAGAAATACATCAAATACATGGAATGGCTGGTTTTTCCCCGTGGAGAGGGTTGAAAAACACTGCATTAGAAGATTAAACAAACTTCTATTCTCCCGTGCACACAGTTATTATTGGGACAAATCTATAATGATTTTTAGAAACCAAATTCGACCAATTTCAACAAGGCAGTGCCTGTTGTGATTCATTGACTGCTAGCCTGCGCAATTCATACACAACTCATGCAGAAGTCACAATTCACAAAGCACTTGTCAGCTCGCATGGCAGAACACTACGGGGCTAGAGCCCTGATAGCCCAAGACTTGTGAAACCCCTGCCTAATATACAGTTTGACAGGCCCGCCAAGTCAGTTGAATTCCACACACAGCGCAGGGTAATAGTTAAAAATTCTAAAGAATTGGAAGGTAATAATATAAGTTTATATTATATATATAAGTTGGTATGTGATCTACTGTACTAGATATCATTGCTCTTATTTTTTTTACTTTATTTTACTTAGCGTTACTTACTTGTCCTCTGGTTGTATAATTTGATTAGCCTACTGAAGGTCTTTTCTAATGTACTCAATAAAAACAAATCATTATATTTTATCTAGTTGAATGTCAATTATTTCATATCTCACATTATATTGTTATTTTTGCCAGTGAGACTGGGCTATTCAGACTAGGAAACATCACTTAAATGTATAGGCCCATTTGAATATACATTAATAATGTTGAACCATTATTTTGTACCCCACTTTGGGAATAGCTGGTTTATAACAACACTACAGAACAAAAACAATGGCACTCATTTATGAAACGTGTTTACGACCTAAAGCAGGCGTACAATGGGCGTACGCCAAATCCTACGCAAAGCGAGGGATTTATCAATATCTCACGTCTGGTCTGACTTCGTGTACGCAAATTCTCCAATGTGACTAGCGGTGTTCATGGTATAACCACCGGTTCAGTGAATTGTTGAACCAGCGATCATTGATGAATGTGTGTGCATCACAACTATATTGCAAGTTACATTTCATAATTCCAAATTAATTGTATACACCACATTGCTATTAAGTGTTATATTTTTTCCTTTTCATTTCAAGGTGGCCTAGAACATGAGGGCTTAAATTAGGCAAACAACAATTTAAATCAAATAATAAATAAATAAATAAATATATATATTGTATGTGATTGGTAAAATGTTTATTCAGTCGCCTATTTAAACAAGTGCTTTGGCAGTCCTGAAGTCGAAGCGATGGCAGATCTGGTTCTGTTAGACGACCTTAATGCGCGCTCTCTACACCGGGACCTTTCAGCGGGGGATCGGGGACAGGTCTGGTATTTCATAGCCAACAATAGTCAAAGTATGCCAGGGCCCGTATTCATAAAGAATCTTAATGCAAAGAGTAGGTCCTAGTGAGAAAATTCTAAGAAAATTCTTAGAAATGTGGGCGTTTACTCTTAAAATTAAAAAAAATCATAGTAAAGAAAAAAGTAATTCAGAAAGCATCTTAACTTTTAAAAGAGGTCCTAATGCCAAAATTGGTAGGAGTACAGAATGCAACAATGTAGCAGTGATGACTTGGGTCTGTCACAAACTTCTGTAAGCAGAGTGATCACACAAACAATTACAGCACTTTCAGAACCTCTTATTGTGTCACAGTGCATTTCCTTTACACTGGACATTCCCACCTTGCAGGCATAAAAAACTGCATTTATGAATATAGCAGCCTTGTTGTCGGAGTAATTGATGGAACCCACATCCGAATTATTCAACGTGATCTCCAAAATACGTGATACTACCACGGACACTTAACTTCAAACTCTGTGGCAGTTTCACAGAATGGCCGAAAATTCTGTGAAACTGCCACAGATCCTTAACTTCTAATCCGTGACAGTTTCACGGAATACTTAAAATCGCTCAGTTTTTTCCTTCTTGGACAACCAACCAATCACAGTCTTCAAAAGATTGTGTCATACATAGCAACGGGGTCAGCCCCGCCTCCTTACTAAGAAAATAGTTTTTGTCTTTTCCTTGCTCAGAGTTGCTCTTAGATGGGTCTGGAATCGATCTTAAGCTAAGACTCCTACGTAAAAGTTTTTAAGCTAAATTAGGAGTTTTCTAAGAGGGTTGTTAGAATCTTTATGAATACGGGCCCAGCAGTTTTGGCAGCTATGAAGTCCCTTTCTGGTATATTCAAACTATGATTAAAAGACAATTTTATGAGATTGCTGGGGTCCCAAATGTGATTGGGGCGAAGCGGGCGATTGATTGTACTGCGTCTGTAGCCACCATACATGAATGATTACGCATTTATCAATCGTAAAAACGTTAATTCAAATGTGATGCCAGGATGTTTGTTCTAAATATGGTAGCCCGGTGGCCGGGTGGGACACGCAACTGCAGTGTTGGAACAAGGCTACAGGAGGGTGCACTGCATGGTTGGAGTCATCTCCTCTGTGAGTTACGCCCTCGTACAATTATTACGATAGTTACCGTTGTTCTGTAACTCTAGTTCTATTAGTGGAGCGAGCCCCATAGGGGAGCTATGCTCCTAGTGGTTTACCCCTCCCGCGCACGCGGGTGCACCTGAAAAAATTTACATGCACGTCACCAACACCAGCCACTAGGGTGACTACGCCACTTCTATAAGAGAAGGCCGCGCCTGGCGTTCTGCTCCCGATAAAAAGGTCTGAAGCCGACCTCCAAGGAAACAGAGTATCAGGGCCAAAACCCTATGGGGCTCGCTCCACTAATAGAACTAGAGTTACAGAACAACGGTAACTATCGTTCTATGTCGTGGAGCTCCGCCCCATAGGGGAGCTATGCTCCTAGTGGTTTAGGGCGGAGCTACGCGTAGTCAATG